>JAINUV010001087.1:0-54504 GCA_020205505.1 Panax japonicus
CACATCCTGTTAGGTTTTATTTTTTATTTTTTTTATTTTTTATCAAATAAACTGTGGTGATTGCTGGAGTATTGAGGTACGTAAAATTCTCCTTCTTTCGTAATTCACATAGTTTTAGGACATTTTATTTGTTTATAGTTTTTTTATTTGTGCATTTTCATCTTTAATCTAACATTAAGGCACAACCTGTAACAAGATAAGGTGGGGATTTCATCACCCTTCCTTGGCCCACAAACAACCCAATTTGCATTTTGCATTACCATGACCTAATAAAATCAAGTAGACGTTGGCCCCTAGGACTCTCGAGCTCAATTAGGACAAGAAACTCCAAGATGAGTCTGAATTTTAAATTAATCAAACTACTGGTGTCTAGGCAAGTGGTTCAAAAGTTATACGCCTAAAGATTGTGTGGTTATTTAACTAGTCACCGTATATACGGAGAGACTCCAGCCTTTCTTACACTTACATGGCTAGTGGTATGATTAATTTCGAATTTGGTGAACCTTGCGGTGTAACTTGGAACAGTTAGGAGCTGTCTAGATTTTATTTAGGTTAACCATAGAAGTAATTTTTTATTTATTTATTTTATTTTTATTTATTTATTTTTTTTGTGCTTATCTGATTATTTGTTAATTAGTGTATGCAAAAAGTGTGGATTAGGGACGAAACATCCCGATTAGTGAGGAAACTTGATTTTTTGGATTTCACTTTAAAAGATCTCACTTTAACAAAAATGAAGGGCGCCCAAACTGTTTCTTTAAGGGATCGATGTTATCCTTCTCGCTCTGCCCAACCTTCATGTATTAGTCTACCACCGGTAACTGGTAATAATTTTGAACTTAAGCCACATTTTATAAATATGTTACCTAGGTTTACGGGGATAGAAGATGCATATTTATTTATTCAAGAATTTGAGGAAGTTTATGCCTTAATAAAAATTCAACAACTGTCTGATGACTCAATTAGGCTAAGATTTATAACATTTGCTTTAAAAGATAATGCTAAAAAATGGTTATATAGCCTACCAAATAATTCCATATCAACCTGGGAGGGATTTGTTGTTACATTTCTAAAAAAATATTTTCCAAATCATAAAACTGCTAAAATTCGGACTGCAATTCATCAATTTTGCCAACTTGAAAAAGAGTCCTTTTGGAAATATTTTGATAGATTTAAAAATTTGTTATCACATTGCCCACACCACGGAATTGAGAAATGGAGATTGTGTCAAATTGCTTACGAAGGTTTAGACTATCCCACTAAAACAATGTTAGAGTCAATGTGTCAAGGGGATTTTTGAATAATGATGAGGAGAAGCTTGGGAGTTTTTAGAAGACTTAGCAGAAAAAACCATGCAATGGGAAACCACCCGAGAGACAGATAAACCTAGTTCATCTAGGGGTTCATACAATTGACAATTCAATTGCTACAGAAGTTAAGTTGGCTGGTGTACTTAAAAGACTTGAAGATTTAGAAACTAGGGGACAATCACACGTGAACCAAGTCTCACAACCTACCCCTTTGTGTCTAAAGTGTAATTCACAGCCATGTGATTGAGGAATGTCCCTAGAGTCCGTGCCCCAATTTGAAGAATATGAACAAGTCAATGCAATATTTCACCGACCTGAAGGAATGACCACTATTTGCACCCCACTTATAATCTTGGTTGGAGGAATCATCCTAATTTTGCATGGAACCAAGGACCCTACTCAAATAATTGCTTCAAATCAGCTCAATCAGTCTCTAATCAATCTTTTTAACCTTACCAAAAAGTCAATCTTGGTCTGTACCAAAATTCAAATCCAACACCTCAATATCCATCAGTTTTTCTAATGAAAGTGAGAGGAGACTTAACACCTTAGAGAAGAGGTGTGAGCACCTTAGAGAAGAGTGTAGAAAACATTAATAAAATCCATTTCTCGCGTAGAGATCCAAATAGTCCAATTGGCAACTACAGTTAGTGAAAGAGAGAAGGGTAAACTTCCTAGTCAACCCGAGACCAATTCAAAATTTTCAGTCCCTACTCAAAAAACCTCAGTCATCATGTTAAATTCAGCTTTGAAAAGCAACCAAGTCAATCATGGGAATTCTGTAATTTCTTTAGTGGCCTGAAAAGGTTATTTTTAAGCAATCATAGCTGGAATTGAAAAATAAATGAAGAAGCAGGAAAAAGTAAATGTTGAGATCTAACGATCATCTTCAAAGTCAACCCTAAAAAATCCGGGCTCTAGAAATCGCGCACAAACTCTGTAGTGAGTATGGCCCATGTCCACTAATCATATTTCAAAACCTGATTCAACCACACCTTATTGAGTCAACTGAAAAAAGATATTCAATACCAAAAGTCACATTCCCGTCAAAGACGTATTTCAAAACAAGCAGTCGGCCTAGTTGAAAAAATTCTAGAAGTGTTCAAACAAGTGAAAATTAACATTCATCTTCTAGATAACCATTCAAAAAAGTTCCCGTCATATGCTAAATTCCTAAAGAGATTTGTGCACACATAAAAGAACCACTCATGTTCCTAAGAAAGCTTTTCTAATAAGCCATGTGAGTTCTATCTTGTCATGTCAAGTCCTTGTGAATATAAGGACCCCGGTTGTCCTACTATTTCATGCATCATAAGGTGACATATATTGAAAAAGCTTTGCTTAATTTAGGAGCTAGTGTGAACCTGTTACCATTTTCTGTTTAAGAAACCTTAGGCTTAGGAGAGTTGAAAAAGACAAGTGTTACACTCCAACTAGCTGACCATTCCATTAAAGTGCCAAAAGGAATAGTTGAAGATGTACTTATTAAGGTTGGTGATTTTGTCTTCCCTGTTGACTTTGTTGTCCTTGAAACCCAGCATGTTGTCAATCCCAAGGGTCAAATTCCTCTAATTTTAGGTAGACCATTTTTAGCAACTTCTAATGCGTTAATCAACTGTAGAAATGGACTAATTAAATTGACATTTGGAAACTTGATAAATGATTTAAATGTGTTTAATGTGGGAAAGCAACCATGTGATTTTTCTGACCAACCCGTTGAAGTGAACATGATTCAGGTCATGTTCGACAATGAACTTACAGGAGAAGACAAAAATTTTAATTTTTGAAATTGGGATGAAACAGAATATGTAAACGAGGTTAATGAAATGCTAATAAAGTCATCAACATCAATGTCTTACTCTAAATGGGAACCCGAGACTGAGCCATTGTTGCAATATTCAGAACCTCTTGAAAAGAGTCCACCAGAGTTAGAACTCAAACCTCTGCCTGATAATCTTAAATATGCCTATTTAGGTCCCTCCAAAACTCTTCCTGTAATCATTGCTTCCGATTTAACAAACACATAGGAGGAGGAGTTATTGGACCATCTGAGAGAAAACAAGGAAGTCATAGGATGGAGTATAACTGATATTAAGGGGATCAGTCCAACCATTGTCCAACATAGGGTCCACTTAATAGATGATGTTAAACCTGTGAGAGACCCACAAAGACGGCTAAACTCGATTCTAAAAGAGGTTGTTAAGAAATAAATTCTTAAGTGTCTAGATAACGGGATCATTTATCCCATTTCTGATAACTCGTGGGTAAGTCCTGTTCAGGTGGTACCTAAAAAGTCTAGCTTTACTGTGGTTCAAAATGAAGCTAATGAGTTAGTTCCCACTCGTGTCCAATCTGGTTGGAGGGTTTGCATAGACTTTAGAAAACTCAATGCTGACACAAGAAAGGATCATTTTCCTTTACCCTTCATAGACCAAATTCTAGAAAAATTAGCTGGTCATGCTTATTATTGTTTTCTTGATGGTTACTCGGGCTACTTTCAAATTCCCATAGCCCCGAAAGACCAAGAAAAGACCACATTCACTTGTCCTTATGGAACCTTTGCATATCGTCGTCTACCCTTTGGGCTATGTAGTGCCCCTGCCACCTTTCAAAGATGCATGATGAGAATTTTTTCTGACATGGTAGAGAAATTTCTAGAAATTTTCATAGATGATTTTTCCATATTTGGGTCTACATTTCATGAATGCCTTCACCACCTTAACTTAGTTCTAAGGAGATGTAAGGAAACAAACTTAATCCTAAATTGGGAAAAATGTCATTTTATGGTAAAAAAAAAGGAATTGTTCTTGGTCACATCATATCTGAAAAGGGAATTGAAGTAGATAAAGCCAAAATCGACCTCATTTCCAATCTTCCACCACCTAGGACAGTCAAAGAAATCCGTTATTTCCTAGGGCATGCAGGCTTTTATAGGTGATTTATTAAAGATTTTAGTAAGAAAGCAAGACCCTTGACCAATCTTCTAGGTAAAGATGTAAAATTTGAATTTAATAAAAAATGTCTTCAATCCTTTGAACAACTCAAAAAGGAGTTAACTTCAGCTCCTATCATCAAATCACCTGATTGGAGACAACTATTTGAGTTAATGTGTGATGCATCTGACTATGTAGTTGGTGCTGTTCTAGGGCAAAGAATCAACAAGATTCCCCATGTCATATACTATGCTAGTAGGACTTTGAATGATGCTTAATTGAACTATTCAACTATTGAAAAATAACTTCTAGCTGTAGTTTTTGCCCTAGAAAATTTTTGATCTTATCTTATTGGGTCTAAAATAATTGTTTACACTGACCATGTTGCTCTCAAATATCTTCTTTCAAAAAAAGATTTAAAATCCCATTTAATTTGTTGGGTCTTATTGCTCCAAGAATTTAACCTCGAGATACGAGACAAAAAAGATTCTGAAAATGTGGTAGCTGATCATTTGTCACGTTTAGTAGTGGAGTCCAACTCTGCCCTACCCTTAAATGAATCTTTCCCAGATGAGCAGCTTTTCTCTATATCTGCTACACCTTGGTTTACTGATATTGTGAATTACCTAGTGACTAGTGAGATTCCTTCCCATTGGTCCAAACAAGATCGATCCAAGTTTCTTTCACAGGTCAAACACTTTTCTTTGAATGACCCCTATTTGTTCAAATATTATCCTGATCAAATCATTAGGAGGTGTGTACCCGACCACGAGTTTAGAAGTGTTCTGTCATTTTATCATTACCAAGCTTGTGGAGGACTTTTTGGAGGCAAAAAGAAGACCGCCAAAGTCCTCCAATGTGGTTTCTATTGGCCTAGTCTATTCAAGGATGCCACTTCATTTTGTACCAATTGCAATAGGTGTCAACAATTAGGGAGGATCACTAGGAGGAATATGATGCCAATGCAACCTATTCTGGTCAATGAAATGTTTGATGTGTGGGGAATCGATTTCATGGGCCCATTTGGAAATCTGTACATTTTACTTGCAGTGGATTACGTGTCTAAGTGGGTAGAAGCTATACCAACCAAGACCAATAACAACAAGGTTGTTGTCAAATTTTTGAAAGAGAATATTTTCTCTAGCTTTGGTACCCCTAGGGCCATAATCAGTGATCAAGGCAGACATTTTCGCAATCAGCCTTTTTCATCCTTGCTAAAAAAGTATTCCATCACCCATAAGCTTGCAACATCATATCACCCTCATAGGCAAATAGGCAAATAAAATAAATCTTGGAAAAAACAGTGAGTTCTAATAGAAAAGATTGGTCTCTAAAATTGTCAGATGCATTGTGGGCTTACCGTACTGCCTTTAAGACTAATTTAGGAATGTCACCGTATAGGCTTGTGTTTGGGAAACTTGTCACTTACCTGTTGAACTTGAACATCGTGCTTTATGGGCCATAAAACAGTTGAATTTTGATATGTCCACTGGTGGGAGTCATAGAAAATTGCAATTAGCTGAGTTAGATGAGATTATGAATGATGCTTATGAAAATGCTAAAATTTACAAGAAAAGAACAAAAGTATTTCATGATAAATCAATTTTGAGAAAATCATTTTCACCTGGTCAAAAAGTTCTCTTGTATAATTCTAGGCTACATTTATTTCCTGGCAAATTGCGTTCTGGATGGGATGGACCTTTTGTAGTGAAGGTAGTTTACTCTCATGGGACAGTAGATATTGAAAATCCAAAGAGTGGAGAAATTTTCAAAGTGAATGGTCAACGACTCAAACCTTTTTTAGAAATGTCGACCGACCCGGAGGAGGTGGTATACCTTGTTGACCCACCTGATTCAGCATGACTGGTAATGCACTTGTTTTTGTAAGTTTGTACGTATATTCTTCTTTTGTCATCCAGTTTCTGCCTCATCGTCCACGGTATAATTCTTTCATATCTTTGTTCATTTTTCTTCATTTGCATACATTGAAGACAATGCATGATTTAGGTATGGGAGTTTGTTTGTATTAGATTTTTTTTCTTTTTACGAAAAAAATAAAAAAAACATAAAATAAAAATAAAAAAAATAAAAATTTTGTTTGAGTTTTTATGAATTGAATTAATTCTAATAAGTGTTGGTGGAGCAAAACGCATGAGTGAGATTTAGAGATTTAGAACCTTGAATTTTTTATAAGATACGAAATCTTAGTTCAAAACACCATCTTGATTTAAAATTGATTTCACAAGCATTTTTGCACTTCATGTTTGCACTAATTCTTAGTTGTGGGGTATAAACCATGATTCGAGTAATTTCAAAAAAAAGAAAAAAGAAAAAAAAAAGAATGAAAAAAAATGAAGTTGAGAAAAGTTGAAAAAAAAGGAGAAGAAATAAATAACTGCTTCAATGTCCATTAAATGAAATAACTGGGTATCCAAGCCTCGGGAAGCATCGATATTCACGTTGAAAAGTATGATGGATAAAAGCAGCTTGACTAGTCTAATTTTGTGGCCTTTGTCACTTGAGTTAGTAAATCCTTAGGGGTGTCTCTACACCTAGTGCCCTAAAGCCATCTAGTTTGGGAGTCATTGGTCCAACACTCGCTCTACATGGGTAACTCTGAAAAGTCTAAGAAAATGAGACATTGCACAAGTCAAGAATCAAAATTGAATAAAAAATGGAGAAAAGGAAGGGAAAAAAAGAAAGACAAAGAAAAAAAGAGTTTGCTTGATTTTTATGGTAAAAATCCCTACTAAGAGTTCCATCACATACACATGCATGCATCACATGAAATTGATTGAATGAAGGATGGTGTCTAAAATAAAGATCGAGTATTTTTGATAAGGTGAAAGTGTGATTTTGAATTTAATCTTGCTTAGGTATACTGCCCATGAATATTTAGAAGTTTTCTTTCAAGTTCATAATATGTTGAACCCAAAATAATTTTTGAATTTTGTGGGTATATTCACTGCAAACCCTCATGAGACACAACTCGTCCACTTGGGGTAACCTTGGGGTTTAAAGGCTTGTTGCACATGCTAAGTGCAATCGTGTTTCCTACGAAAATGGGGTAGTGTAATTTTTGTTTTATTTTTATTTATTTTACTCAAGGGCGAGCAAAAGCTAGGTATGGGGGTATTTGATAGACACGTAATTCATACATTTAATTATCCCTAATTTTGTCCTTTTAATTATATTAGTTTATTAAATTAATATGTTTTATTTTATTTTTTAGTATTTAATATCTGTTGCAATAAAGTCAAAATCTTGGTAATCAAGCGATATTTAATGCTCTTATTCATATAAGAAATGTCCAAGAAGAATCCTACAATGAGAAGGAAAGAGGTGGAACAATCTTAGTGTGCAATTCAAATCCAACAAGAGAAAGAAAAGTCTATCTAGAAGATCTTTTTGAGAAGTTGATTGCTACTAGGAAATTGAATCATACATGGAAAGGGAACAAAAGTGTCCAAGTTCAATGAATCTAAATTAGGGTTCAAAGTTATTTTTCCTATGTATAGGCCTCTTGTTTTTAGAGAGAAAGGGACAACTTGTTATTTTCTTTTTCTAAGTTTTTCACTAGTGTAGGAAGGAGTAAGATATTTAGAGTTTGTCCTCTCTCTTATTCCAATCAGTTGTGGTACTTCTGTCAAGGAGTATTTGTCACTTTCTTTTATTTATATAATAGAAATTCTTTTTTTTAATTATTGTTCTTATTTCATGCGAATAGTAGTACTAATATTATTTGTTTTTGTTTTTAATGCTATGGCTAGCTAAATTTCTAATACCTAGGATTATGATGAAACTAAATATTTCATAAAAATATTTTCTTTCCGTTCCTAAATTAATGCCTAATTATTTTCACCTTCATATTTTCCTCCGTATAAATTGCATATGATTTTTATATTTATTTCGAGGTTTTGATAAGTTATAGTTAATCTGTGAATTTTTCATAACTTATGTTTGCCCATATTAATTATATGAATCATTATTTTTAAAGGGAAGGGAAAATAATTTGGGAATTGATTTAGGAAATAAGAAATTATTTATTATGTTAATATTTGGTGGATTCTAATTCCTAGTTATCTTTTCTCATTAATAACTTTCTTCATTAATTAATTGTTTGCATAATTTAGTTAGAAAATCTTCTCTACCATTTTTGTTTCTAA
The DNA here is from genome assembly GCA_020205505.1 of Panax japonicus. Classification (NCBI taxonomy): domain Eukaryota; kingdom Viridiplantae; phylum Streptophyta; class Magnoliopsida; order Apiales; family Araliaceae; genus Panax; species Panax japonicus. The sequence continues at coordinate 8,410 of JAINUV010001087.1, forward strand.
TTTGCCTAAAATATTAATTAAGGATATATTAAAAAATTAATCTAGTCTATGTGGGTTCGATCTGTACTTGTCAATTCTTCAATTCGACACTGTGTACTTGCAGTTATATATTTTATCACATCAATATATATATATATATATATATATATATATATATATATATATATATATAATAAAATATAAATGATTTTGAATTTCCCGCTCACTCAATAAATCATCTGGATCGTCCAAAGTTTGAGATAAATCCTACCGTTTATACATCTATCTATTTAATAATCTAATAATAATTTAATAAAATACAAATGACTTTAAATTTTTCGCTCACTCAATAAATTATTTTGATCGTTCAAAGATTGAGATAAATCATATTGTCCATATAGTACCGGAGGCACGGGACTCAACTAGTATATATATATATTGGGGAGGGGGTGTAGATACTCAAATTAATGAAACTTTTAAAATTAAGTATTGTTTGATTCATTAAGAAACAGAACACAAGTAGCCATTTCTGACAATTTACACCCCATGAAACAAAATTAAAAGTAACAAAAAATACAACAACTATCCCTTTTATTAATTATTCTTTAAAACCTCTCCTCTCTCCTCTCTCCTCTCTCCTCTCTCCTCTCTCCTCTCTCCTCTCTCCTCTCTTATCCCACGCCCCACGCCCCACGCCCCACGCCCCACGCCTCGCCTCTCGCCTTCCCTCCTCTCTACCTCTACACTTTTATTATTTAAAAAACAATAAATAAAAAAATATTGAAAACTAAAAACAAACATATATTACCACTGCAAGACTTACACCCCCATGTGGTTTTTCCTATGTATTTCAAATTTTCACCACCTTCCCATCCGACCGGAATCTGCCCAACATCTCTTCTTTCCTTCCCGTCCGTCCGTCCTTCCGTCCGTCCGACATCTTCTGCAGTCTGCCCCGACATTTTCAAAGCTAGCTCCACAGGCCTTTTAACTCACTCATAAAAGCCTTCTTTCACTTTCTCTCTCCTCACTCTCTGTCGTGACTCACTGAAGATGGCTGCTGCTTATTTGTTACTACTTCATATGCAGCTCCATCGTCGTCGTCCTCGTCATCCTCGTCTTCTCCATCTTCATAATCGTCATTGTTCTGATCAATATTCTCGCTCTCATGATCCTCCATTGCAGAATCTTGTTGCTGTTGATGCTGCTGCTGCTGATGATTGTGTGGAAGGGGCCATTGCTGCTCAGGTTGTACCATTAGTGGCACCATTGGAATATTATCGGGCTTGATTCCAAATCCTGTATTGAATGCATTACCATCAGTTTTCGCTTTCTCTTTGTACAAGGCCTCCAGCTGGTGAAAATAAGGGCATGTTTTAGCATCCTCGGGTCTTTTCTTGTTGCTTTCTTTGACCTTTTTGTAGTACTTGTTGATGTTCTCCCACTTCTCTTTGCATCTCTTAGCATTTCGGTTGTATCCAAGCTTGCGCATCAAGGCTGAGATCTCCTCCCAGAGCGGGCCTTTTGGCCCGTTCTCGTGGTACTTTGTGTCGAGAGTTGTTCGAAGCTTGATGAGCGCATGAACTTCTGCTTTAGGCCATCTGGATGGACTTGGAGAGAGAAAATTGTCACCACCACCATTGTTGCTTGGTATCATATCCATAATACTTTTTACTAGTGGTGCTGGTGCTGTTGCTAGTGTTGGTACTGGTGCTGTTGACTGTGCTGGCACTGGAGCTGGTTGTGGTGTTGTTGTTGGCACCGGTACTGGCGCTGGTGTTGGTGCTACTTCTTGTTGTTTATGTTGTTGTGCTATTGGTGGGGGTGGTGGTACTGTCCGCAATGGAATTTGTTGAAATTGTATTTGTTGAGGTAATTGAGGTAATATAATGGGGTTGAGAGGATTTTGTTGCTCAGTAATCTTTTGCAAAAACGAAATCACTGCTGCATCTTTAGCAGCCGCCACGGATCTTTCCTGAACTAAAAGCTCATGTTCTCTATTCGTCTTCGCCATTTCTTGCACTCTCCAGGCCTCTTCTCTCGCCATTCTATCCCTCTCTCGTTTCTCCAATGTGTCCAAAAACTTCTTTTGTAACTCATCTTGCTTATGGATCACCTCCGTCATCAACCTCCCAAAGAACTCCTTCCATTTCCTCTTCCTCTTCCGCTTCCTCTCAGGTCCTTCATCAGACGAAGTGGAAGAAGAGGTCGAATACGACAAGCTTATAGTGGGATTATAAGATGGCATACCAGCAACAGTTTGAGATGGATTTGAATGGCTTATTGTCACTGTCGGTTGCGATGGATGCGATGAAAAATTGATGGGATTTGTAATTGGGGAGGCATTGTTTTGAAACACATGATGAGTTGTGATAGGGTTTGGTGTTGATGAAACAGTAACCTGAATTGGAGCATGAGAACTATCCAGCATTGTTGCAGTCATTGTTGTAACGGCAAGTGGAGCCTGTGGTCTCATTGGAGATGACAAAGAAAGTGTAGGAGGATGAGTGTGTAGGGCCTCTAATTGCTCGAAAAACCGATACGTCTTGCCGTCCGGCTTTGTAGTTCGGCCATCTTTGGTTCTCTTATGGTACTTGTAAACATTCTCAAACTTCTCCTTGCACTTCTTGGCGCTTCTCCGATATCCGAGCTCCGATAGTTTCCTGATAGCAAACGTTTTATAAAAAAAAATCCAATTTTGTTTACATATAATCTTGAATTCATCAATAAAACAAAATCTAATGTGATTCAAACATAAAATAAGCAAAAAAAATATAGCACAACTAGCTAGTACTATTTAAAACAAGAAATTAATTAAGAAATGAAATAAAATAACCCATCAAAAATATTTTGAAGAAAATTAAACTCCGAGATTAAGTACTAATTTGTTTCTTATGGTAAACAATAAACATATTAAAGGCATTGAATGAAATGATTTTGAAAAGAATTCTATTCCTTACTTGCTGAATTATAGTAGCAAGCAAAAACGAGATGAGTATAAACTTTAGGAGTTCAAAAGCTCAGTCAGATTTCTGAGATCAAATTTAAACCAATTTGGAAAGAAATGTTGCGAAGAAAACAGAAAGAAAACTGCCAAAAATCCATGAATCTGAATTTAGTAAAACTAAAAATTCCCAAAAATAAATAAAATAAAAGAGCCGATAAACACTCACCCTTTAGTTCAGAAAGGAAAATTTAGTAGAATTATGATGATCATCCATAGATCTTACAATTTTGGGACAAGTTTATGAATCATAATTTAATTGAATTACCTTGAAACTTCTTCCCACAATGGGCCTTTGAGGCTTGAATCCCGAAATATAACATCCATATCTGACCGTATTTTCAACAGAGCAATTGTTTCCTGTCTCGGCCACCGATTTCCACCGGAAATCCGCTCACTTTCTTCACTCCTCCCTTTTTCTTCTTCAATAAATCCACCGCCATCACTACCACCACTTCCGCCGCCAGCTTCAGCTGTAGCGGCCCCGGCATCGCCGGAATTTCCCATAAGGCCGGGAGCGCCCGGCTGCAGCATCATCAGAGTGATGGAAGAATTAGAAGTGGAAGGAGAAAGCTGCAATTACAGCTGAAAAAAATAAAAATAAAAAACTAAATAGATATCAACCCAAAATGATGGTGAATTCTGTGGGTTTTATGAAGATGGGTGTATGGTGAATTTATTTATTTATTTCGGTGGATCTGCCTGTCAATCTCACACCCCCGGAAATAAATTAAAATCCTTTTTTTTTCTTTTTAGCTGTGGAATCTTTTGTGGTATTTCCTTTATCTCTCTTCCCTTTCCTTTTCTTTTCCTGGTGAAAAAATAAGAAAAGTACTCTTAAATACCACACCCACAAGGCTACCTCACTTGTGTCCCCTTCCAACCTTAGTAAAAAAAAGAAAAGAAAGTATTATATGTATATTTAAAAAGTTTAGTAAAAAATTACCTTAGAGGGTTTAAATTGCACGCATATTGTGTGTGCCCACAAAAGTAGTAGATATATAGAGAGAGATGTATGTGTAGATCAGTAGATCTAGTAATGGAAAAATTAATCAGCAGAAGAGAGAAGGAATAACAGGTGGAGATAGTGACGATGATGGTGATAATAAGTTGATTTTTGTCTGTCCAGCTAAATATAGTTAAAAGCCGGCCATGTAGGTCAGCTTTGCTTTTTGGGCGTTTTGGATTTCAGTGGCCGTTGCCCCCTCTCCCCAAACCACCCCCTCACTATTGTGAAATGACTATTCTACCCCTAACATGTAATCTCCATCTTTTTTTCACTAATTCTTTGTTATATTTCTAACATTAAAACCCACATTTTTCTTAGTACTAGGGGGGTTTAAATTATTAATTTGTAGATTTTTTTATAAAAAAATCAATAAAATTAAATTTTTTTAAAAGAAAAATTCCATTAAAATCCAGATTTTTTGTATAATAATTACGTGGGGTTTGTTTGTGAATTTTCTAAAGTAACCTTCGTTTTTCCAAAATCAGTCTTGTTTTTTATTGGTGCACATGCAAGCACGTAGGTAAATTATGTGGCCCACTTGGATCAATAGGTTTGACAATTATGTACTTAATTTGTGATTGGCAAAAAAGGAAGTAAATAATTGTTTATTTTTTAAAGTGGGATCCATTTGATTTGAAAATTTAATTAACGAGTTAGATGTAGGTCATAATATTAGGCAAAGCCATTTATGAACAGAGTAAATGGTGACAAATTCTGTTAGGTTGCGACCTACCATAATAAATGGTATAAGTATTCCACCAAATTAGATCTTGTTAAATAAATAAGTTATTTGTTTATATATTTATTATTATTATTATTATTATTATTAAAAATCTAATTATTCTTGGGACAATGAGCTGTAATAGGTTGTAAGTTTTCGAATGCTTCTTGATGTGATAAAAATATGTACTGCAAGTGCACAGTGTCGAATTGAAGAACTGGCAAGTACAGGTCGAACCCACAGAGACTAGATTAATTTTAATGTTTCCTTAATATTTATTTTAGGCAAATTAGAAATAAAAATGGTGGAGAAGATTTTTTTAACTAAATTATGCAAACTATTAATTAATAATGAAAACTATTAATGAGAAAAGATACCTAGGAATTAGAATCCACCAAATATTAACATAATAAATAATTTCTTATTTCCTAAATCAATTCCCAAATTATTTCCCCTTCCCTTTAAAAATAATGATTCATATAATTAATATGGGCAAGCATAAGTTATGAAAAATTCACAGATTAACTATAACTTATCAAAACCTCGCAATCAATATAAAAATCATATGCAATTTATACGGAGGAAAATATGAAGGTGAAAATAATTAGGCATTAATTTAGGAACGGAAAGAAAATATAGTTATGAAATATTTAGTTTCATCATAATCCTAGGTATTAGAAATTTAGTTAGCCATGGAATTAAAAACAAAAATAAATAATATTAGTTCTACTATTTGCATGAAATAAGAACAATAATTAAAAAGAGAATTTCTATAATATAAATAAAAGAAAGTTACAAATACTCCCTGACAGTATGTTCCACACGTGATTGGAATAAGAGAAACGACAAACTCTAAATATCTTACTCCCTCCTACACTAGTGAAAAACTGAGAAAAAGAAAATAACAAGTGGTGCCTTTTTCTCTCAAACAAGAGGCCTATTTATAGGAAAAATAACTTTGAACCCTAATTTAGATTCATTGAATTTGGACACTTTGATCATTCTCTTTCCATGTAGAATTCAACTTCCTAGTAGTAATCAACTTCAAAAAGATCTTCTAGATAGACTTTTCTTTCTCTTGTTGGATTTGAATTGCACTAAGATTGTTCCACCTCTTTCCTTCTCCTTGTAGGATTCTTCTTGGACAATCCTTATATGAATAAGAGCATTAAATATAGCTTGATCACCAAGATGTTGACTTTATTGCAACAACTATTAAATCCTACAAAATAAAATAAAACATATTAATTTAATAAACTAATATAATTAAAAGGACAAAATTAGGGATAATAAAATATATGAATTACGTGTCTATCAAATACCCCCATACCTAGCTTTTGCTCGTCCTCGAGTAAAATAAAAAAAAATAAAAAAAATAAAAAAAAACAAAAATTACAATACCCCATTTTCGTAGGAAACACGATTGCACTTAGCATGTGCAACAAGCCTTTAAACCCCAAGGTTACCCCAAGTGGACGAGTTGTGTCTCGTGAGGGTTTGCAGTGAATATACCCACAAAATTTAAAAATATTTTTGGGTTCAACAAATTATGAAATTGAAAGAAAACTTCTAAATAATTATGGGCATTATACATAAGCAAGATTAAATTCAAAATCACACTTTCACCTTATCAAAAATACTCGATCTTCATTTTAGACACCATCCTTCATTAAATCAATTTCATGTAATGCATGCATGTGTATGTGATGTAACTCTTAGTAGGGATTTTTATCATGAAAATCAAGCAAACTCTTTTTTTCTTTGTCTTTCTTTTTTTCCTTCTTTTTCTCCATTTTTTTTCCTTCTTGACTTGTGCAATGTCTCATTTTCTTAGGCTTTTCAGAGTTACCCATGTAGAGCGAGCGTTGGACCAATGACTCCCAAACCAGATGGCTTTAGGGCACTAGGTGTAAAGACACCCCTAAGGATTTACTAACTCGAGTAACAAAGGCCACAAAATTAGACTAGTCAAGCTGCTTTTATCCATCATACTTTTCAGCGTGAATATCGATGCTTCCCGAGGCTTGGATACCCAGTTATTTCGTTTAATGGACATTGAAGCAGTTATTTATTTATTTTTATTTTTTTTCCAACTTTTCTCAACTTCATTTTCATTCTTTCTTCTTTTTTTTTCTTTTTTTTTCTTCTTTTTTTTTTTTTTGAAATTACTCGAATCATGGTTTATACCCCACACCTAATAATTAGTGCAAACGTGAAGTGCAAAAATGCTTGTGAAATCAATTTTAAATCCAGATGGTGTTTTGAACTAAGATTTCATATTTTATCAAAAATTCAAGAGTTCTAAATCTTTCAATCTCACTCATGCGCTTTGCTCCACAAAGACTTATTAGAATTAACTCAATTCATAAAAAGTCAAACAAAATTTTTAATTTTTAATTTTTAATTTTTTTGTGTTTTTTTTTTCGTAAAAAGAAAAAAAAAATCTAATACAATTCGTAAAAAGAAAAAAATCTAATACAAACAAACTCCCCCCATACCTAAATCATGCATTGTCCTCAATGTATGCAAATGAAGAAAAGAGAACAAAGATATGAAAGAATTGTACCTTGTATGCGGGGCATTTGTTCTGCAAGAAGATGTGGTGAGAAAGAAAACAAATGTACATATCTACAAATTTTATAAATCCTAAAAATTATGTGACTAAAAATGAATGTTACAAATGGATAAGTGAGTGTGAACTTTTCATTATTTTCAGGAGGTCTAGGAAATTGAAAATAGTCAGAATTTTCATCACAGTTATGCTTCAAGTTTACCTCAAGAAAACTTTCATTAACATGTTCAAATGATGGAAGAGTTGGTTCAAATACATGTTCTAGTTTAGTTGACTTATTTGTAGTGGATCTCAACAGCTCATTGACCTTATCTAAATATTCAGATTCATTCCAATTTTGGTCAAGGTGATTTAAGAAAAAATCAATTGGATCTTTTTTAATCAAGAGTCTATTTTCAATTATTTCTTGGGTCATTGACAACTCTTGGATCATGTTTACTTTAATGGGTTGGTCCAAGAAATCACTAGGTGGTTTTTTAGGAATAAATCTTTCAGGGTATGGAGCTTTAGGCTTATAAACTTTTTCAACCGACTCATCAAATGCAACATGATCAATTTTAGGCATAGACTCATAATTTGTAGACTCCTCAAATACGCTTGACTCAAATTGTGTAGAATTGAATATAAAATTTTTATTTTCCTCATCATTTCCACAACCATCAAGATTTTCAAAATTAACCTCAGAGTTACTAGAAAATTCACCCACCTCTTGTTCATTTATTATGGTGGCTAATCGACTCATTTGAATTTCTAAGCGAGAAATGGCTTGGGTAGTGATTTGCATGAAATTATTGAAATTATTATGAGATTTCATTAAAGTTTCTATGCTCTTCTCTAAAACGTTAAGTCTCTTCTCACTTTCATTTGATAATTCTTGTGGATATTGAGGTTCTGGATCCGAATATGGATATAAACATGAAAATGGATAATGATTTTCATAAGTTGAAAAAAATTGATTTACTTGGTGCGGATTAAAATTTTCATAGGGTTCTTGATTCCAAGCAAAATTATTATTCCAACTATAATAAAAATCCATTTTTCCACAAATCACAAAACAAATAGACAACTAACCACGAAAGTCGCACAAAAAAAAAATATATAAAAAAAAAACTAAACTACTATTTTTTTTTTAATTTTTTTTATTTCAAAAAAAAAAAATTGGAGATACGAAGTACCGAAGAAAGAGCAACAACAAAATCTTTATCTTTTCGCTTCTTCGATCCGCTTCAATAATCCTGAAAAAAAAAGAGAGTTAAAACTAATTCGAATAAATAAAAATTAAGGAATAAATAAAAATTAATTCTAGTCCCCGGCAACGGCGCCAAAAACTTGATGTGATAAAAATATGTACTGCAAGTGCACAGTGTCGAATTGAAGAACTGGCAAGTACAGGTCGAACCCACAGAGACTAGATTAATTTTAATGTTTCCTTAATATTTATTTTAGGCAAATTAGAAATAAAAATGGTGGAGAAGATTTTTTTAACTAAATTATGCAAACTATTAATTAATAATGAAAACTATTAATGAGAAAAGATACCTAGGAATTAGAATCCACCAAATATTAACATAATAAATAATTTCTTATTTCCTAAATCAATTCCCAAATTATTTCCCCTTCCCTTTAAAAATAATGATTCATATAATTAATATGGGCAAGCATAAGTTATGAAAAATTCACAGATTAACTATAACTTATCAAAACCTCGCAATCAATATAAAAATCATATGCAATTTATACGGAGGAAAATATGAAGGTGAAAATAATTAGGCATTAATTTAGGAACGGAAAGAAAATATAGTTATGAAATATTTAGTTTCATCATAATCCTAGGTATTAGAAATTTAGTTAGCCATGGAATTAAAAACAAAAATAAATAATATTAGTTCTACTATTTGCATGAAATAAGAACAATAATTAAAAAGAGAATTTCTATAATATAAATAAAAGAAAGTTACAAATACTCCCTGACAGTATGTTCCACACGTGATTGGAATAAGAGAAACGACAAACTCTAAATATCTTACTCCCTCCTACACTAGTGAAAAACTGAGAAAAAGAAAATAACAAGTGGTGTCTTTTTCTCTCAAACAAGAGGCCTATTTATAGGGAAAATAACTTTGAACCCTAATTTAGATTCATTGAATTTGGACACTTTGATCATTCCCTTTCCATGTAGAATTCAACTTCCTAGTAGCAATCAACTTCAAAAAGATCTTTTAGATAGACTTTTCTTTCTCTTGTTGGATTTGAATTGCACTAAGATTGTTCCACCTCTTTCCTTCTCCTTGTAGGATTCTTCTTGGACAATCCTTATATGAATAAGAGCATTAAATATAGCTTGATCACCAAGATGTTGACTTTATTGCAACAACTATTAAATCCTACAAAATAAAATAAAACATATTAATTTAATAAACTAATATAATTAAAAGGACAAAATTAGGGATAATAAAATATATGAATTACGTGTCTATCACTTCTCTAATTATGTAAAAAAAAAATACCTTGATTATTCGGCACCATCGTGCCAACATAAAGACTTGAGATTGAAGTTATCATTATACATAAGGGGAGTATTATTTTTATATATTTTTAATATTTTTATATGATTTCTTCTTACGTGAAAATGAGACCGATTATATGTTCATATGAGAGAAGATCATATAAAAATATCAGTTCTCTATATATATAAATTATAATTTAAATTAAATATTTTTTTCATTGTATGTGATGGCAGGTTTATGCCCATCCCTAAATAGAATCATCATACACACTTCACGATATTTTTATTCAAGTTTCCACTAGTTTCTTTTCATGGCCCTTTATTAAAATTTTGCACTTTATTATAAAATTGGCAAATTTCTTTTAAGATAATTTTATCATGGAAAATTTAAATATAAATGTTTTTTAATTTCATTTCATTATTTTTTTATGAATATAACGATAAAAAAGTATACATAAGTTAGCTTATAATTAAATATCACAAAAACTATTATTTATATGATATTTGAGAGTGAAGAATATTTTTGTTTTGATATGAAGAAGTATTACATGGTCTAATCAACCATAATTCATGATTTGCATATTGTAGGAATGACTACAAGGGGGGAGGGGAGGGGAGGGGGGGGGGGGAAGGTGTAAAAATTTGCATATTTGGAGTGCGCTTATTTACTACTTTGTCCGATGAGTAAAGTATATTTTTTTACGCATATTAAAAAAATAAAAAAAAAAGAGAAAAGAGAGTAAAAAAAAGATTTAAATTTATCTTTAATGTTTCCATAATATTATATAAAATAATGAGTATTTTTATTTTTTTTATATTAATGGATCCCAACTAAATGACGTATTTATCCTTCATTTTATATATTTTATCTCATCGTTTTGAGCACAAAAGAATAAGAAATTGTACATTTAATAATATCTATGTGTTTATTCTGTATATATGATTTGTAAGTATTATGTGTCGGTAAGTTGTATATTGAAATTTTACAGTCATAACTCATAGGTAATAAATACTTCCTTCATTTAAAATTTTAGATATACATTTTTCAAAATTCTCTTAGTACAATTCAAAAAAGAGATACATTTTTCATTTAAATTTATAAAATAACATAATAATTTCAATTTCTTATTACTATTTTACTATCATTTATAGTTTCATGTCTTGATTTACTACTTAATTCTAAGCTAATATTTAAGGATATATTTGAAGCAATCGGATAGGAATTATATTAATTGTGTCAAACAATATATTTCAACTTATTATAATAAACTGCTTAAATCAATTAATTAAATAATTACTATTTCAAAATAAGCTGCAACAAACATGCTTATAGCTTATACAACATTATAATTTCCATAGTTCACACTTTAATATATTAATTTTTAAATGTGTATGGCTAGGATCTCCATCTCTAAGAATTTATTTTAGGGTTTAAAAAATAAACTTGTCCTCACATGGCCCCAACTAGGGGTGAGCATGGTGCGGTTTGGTGCGGTTTGAAGTTCAAACCGTACCCGAAACCGCTTAGGTGCGGTATGAAAAATTCAAAATCGCACACGAAATCGCTTGTGATTGGTGTGGTGCGATTTTAAAGTGTGTGGTGCAGTTTTAATTAGTGCGATTTCGGTTCCAAAACCAATTAAAACAACAAAAAAGTATAAGCCTTCAATAAAATTTAACATAGAACTTAAATTGAGCAATTAACTTGGTGACAGAGTCGGCAATGAGAATTATATTAAGCATAGAACCAAAGTTTCTTCTGCAAAACATGTCAAATTCACCATCAAATCATAGAACAGTACTGAGACACGTAAAATAGTTTTAGTTTATAATTAAGGAATATTTCTTTAAAACTAAAGCATACGCTATATAAAACAACGGAGACCATATATTCGATAACAAGCAAGAAGATTTATCTAGTTCTCTAAAAATTAAAAGTATATAATGGAGATAGAATGAAATTCTATCTTATATATTGCAGGGAGGACTTATAGAATATAATTCTAACTATACCTAATTTAAAAATAATCTATTAGACTATTACTATTATAGCATTGACCTTAACCAATGCATCAAGTGCTCGAACCAACGAATTTGGCCCCTCAGCTATAAGCCTCTCAAATAACGCATCAAACAAATTCAAAATTTCAAAACCCAATTGCTTAATTTTTGACTTTATAACCTCTAACCATCTTCTTTCAATTGGTGAAATAATGACAATGCAAGACTGAGATTTTCTCTGAGCGTGTTCAAGTGAAAAGTAACTTTAGAATTTACTAGAGATAATACATACACACACATGATACGGTTTCGATTTTATGCGTGTGGTTTTAGCTAGTAATCAAATCAGAACCGTAAATTTGGTTATTCAACCCACCTAAAACCGTCACATACGCCGAAACCGTTGGTGCGATTTTAATTGGTGCGGTTTGTGTGATTTTTGGTGCGATTTTGATTCTAATTTGATTACTTGCTCAGCCCTAGCCCCAACTACATACCATGTTTTGCATTCTCTAACAAGGCATTTCTTCCTCAGTTATTACATCTTTGACGCTTCATTAATAATTTTTTAAATCTAATATGGAAAAAGATTATGAAAAAAATAATATTTCAAGTATATTATATTAATAATATAAAAAATTAGTCATTAATACTTTTTTGAAATTTATATTCGGCGACAAAAATCAATCAATAAAATAATAATAATCTTTCTTATAAAAATTAAAGCCGATTAATAATGTCAACAATAACTATGATGCCAAAGCCATAAGCGTGGTTAAAAGTTTAAAATGTAATTGAAATAAGTATAAATGTGTCGTTAAATATATATTTGTTTTAACAATATAAATATTGCTCTAATATTATCAATAGTCGAATTTAGACAGTTGATATATAGTGTCAGAGTAATAATTAAATTATCAAAATAAATATACATTTAAAAATATTTTTATATTAATTTTACTGACATTTTAAACTTTCAGAACCACATAGTTATTATTTTGATATTATTAGTGGCCCAAATTTAAAAAATAAACATTTAATTGGAAATGGGAGTAAGTTCACAAGGTCAATTGTGAGAACACAATCACTTGCGGATGCTTGAGATTAACTAAATTGACTACACTTGTGTATAATGGTGTAAATAAAATGAGTCGGATCGAGTATTAAGTTACTCAGATTTGGTTCATAAAATTTATCGAGTATAAAATAAAGTTTAATTGAGGCTCATTTAGCTATTGAGTCGTGTACGATCCCTAATCGAGCCCGAACAGTTTGAATATTTCGAACGAATATGTCCGAATATCAATAGAAAATTACAATTTGAGGAGTTTCGAATAATTTATTAAATTTTAAAATTTGCTCATATTTGATTTATTTATATTTTGAATTGAGCTCGGATCAAATTTTTAATCGAACGAGTATGAATCAAGTCCGAACTGTTTGCTAATTTTATAGTTTTACTTGTGTGGAGTTGAGAAAAATATATCATGAAGAATGGAGCAATCAATAAATAATTCAAAAGAAGTGGGACCCAATCAATCAAGATAAGTCATTAAATGCATAAAACAACAACAATAATTACTCACTTGTAAACTGAAAGTGTTACTCCTAATCTCCTATATATTAATACATCATTACGTGTACAAACAGGATAAGAAAGAACATGGGCATCAATAATGTTGAGGGGTATTTTGGTCAAGGAAAAGTAGTAAGAAATTCTTGTAGAAGGATGATTTGGTAAATAACATGACAGTGGGATACATAGAGAAGCAAGTTGGGTAAACATCAAAGGCTAATGGGCACAGTTACGATTGTAAATGGCAACAGAAAAATAGAATATTCGGCCGTATATGTATTAATTTAAAATAAATATTATTTATTTTTAACTTAAATAAATATTATTTGTATTCATTTAGATATATTTATAAATAAACGGATATAAATACATATATATTGTATTTGTTTAACATTTATCAGTCAATATATTTATCAAATCAAATATGCGGTATTATAATTTTGAGCAAATAATGGGCCTTATTATAATATTTTTAATATCTTTCATAAAGATATTTTATTAAATAGAGTGATTAAATTTTTTTCTTCTGAATTTTATAATTTAATCATATCGGTTGATAATTGTGTTTGTAATATTAATATCATAATAGTAATTTTTAATTATTTATTTACTAATTTTAATTAATTATGCTAATGAATAAGGATAATTATTCAGAAACGGATAATATTAAAAGGAAAAAATGTATGTACACAGCTGTGTATTACACAGTAGTCTATGACGACGGTTTTTTGTGCTATAGCAACGGTTTCATCCATCGTCATAGCTATTCTGGGCTATGGCGACAGTTTACCGTCGTTATAGCCCAAAAAATCTGTCGCCATAGGTCTACTGTGTAATACACAGCTGTGTATATACATATAGCCCATATTAAAATTCGAATAGTTTTTTAAATTAATATCGAATTTGAATAATACTTTAAGAAATTCGTCGAATATTAAATATAAATACGAATAAAATATTTTTTTATAAATACAAATATCACTATATTCGAATTCAATTATGTCCGTTTACCGCCCTAAACACAGTTAGTTAATGGTAGTGTGGTACATAATTTATTATTGAGAAGACTAGTCGCATTTTTCACGTCAATAAAAATGTCATGTAAAGGAAATGGTACCTTGATTTGTTGTAAAAAAAATAAATGTCTAGTAATTTAAGAATATTATTGTGGTCTTTTTTTTTTCTTGCTTGGTTTTATCTTTATTCGTTATATATAACATGGCTACATAGGAAAAAAATATGAGGTTATAATTGTCATAAATAATTGTTTATGATAACGTACGACTAAAAGATAAAAGAGCGTGTTTTTAATTTTAATTCATAAAGGGCAAATTTGTCATTAACAATTCTCAAAATTAGGATCTCTCAGTTCTGCCAAAAAAAAATTCCAATTGTCGATTTTATTTTACAAAAATGAACAAATTTATTAATTTTGAAGGTTATATATACACATTTAATGGCACTATATATGTATGTAATTAAATTAACTATTATAATTTATTATCATATTATCACTGCTGGATTAACAAATTATTATTTTAAAATGTTAAATATGAAACTAAAATAAATTATATTTGGTCGAGGCACCATGAGAATTTCATAGATTTTGTATTAAAACTCACAGTTTATCTGTTGTCGTACTCTGCACGACAGTTCAACAGTTGTATAAATGAAGTTTGTATTTGATTTTTATGGAGTGATATCTGGCGACTCGGAATGGGTAGTGTAGACCTATTTTGGGGGCGTCACATTTGGACCGA
This sequence comes from Panax japonicus, assembly GCA_020205505.1. Classification (NCBI taxonomy): domain Eukaryota; kingdom Viridiplantae; phylum Streptophyta; class Magnoliopsida; order Apiales; family Araliaceae; genus Panax; species Panax japonicus. The sequence continues at coordinate 23,538 of JAINUV010001087.1, forward strand.
AAAGAAATATATTTTTCGGGTGAATAGTACCCCGTGAATAGTAACTCATAAATAGTAACTCGTGAATAGTAACTCATGAATAGTAACTCGTGAATAGTACTCCGACATGAAAAATGTCTCGAATACCCGATTGAACAATATAACCTCCAGACATCAATTATTATCGAAATAAATGTCAACCTCCACTAACACCAATAATTCCAACACAATAGAACTATCAATTTCATCTTTAATCAACACGAACTTATTCATCATTAATATTATAACTCACAATATTTAACAATCAGGTCGTTTTCAGAAAAGAGGGGGCTTTCCAATAAGGATTTCTCCCTATTGGCGAGCAATTATGTGACCAAACCTCTCCTTGACAGAACTTATAGACATTGTATAATTTAATAATATGAATAACTTTATCGTCTCAATTATTAATTTAATAATATAACATATTATACATATGATATTGTGACAATAATTGAATCAATAATATGAGAGATATGATGCAGCAATTACTGTAGCAATAATTGAGTATAACTGAGTGAATTCTCACGTAAGCATCAATAACCAATACCGTGTGCTATTATGCAACCACGCGTATTACTGTACTTTTACTACCGAGTAGTTCAACAGTTTTAACTGTAAAACTTCCGCCGTTATTTTCATAAAAATATTTTTGTCGTTTTTTTCAATTCGATAATAATTCCGTTGTGGGGTCCACCAATGATTGTACCGTCGTACGGATATTTCCCGATAAAAAGAATATTCTCCGACCAATCGAATATTATATAACAACTTGCTTACTTTACAAAATTTATAAATATTACCCACAACTATAACATTATATCAAATCTACACCCTAATATTCAAAAAAAAATATTTTGAAAATTTTAAATCTTTATTCATAAAATCTGGAGTCTCACAGTACAGTCTGGACAGACATGTTTTGATATATGTATCCAAATCACACTCAAAGCACTGTATTATGTAAAAATTTAAATTCTATAAAATATTAAATTTTTTTGTTATTTTAAAAAAAAAGCAAAAAAAAAGTTCGAATTTTCTCCCGTTTAGGAGTCCGGACCTGATCAATTCTCTCTCTATATATATATATATATATAAGAAACTAATATTTTCATATATGTTTTTGATATTTTTATATAGTTCTCTCTCATATAAAAAAAATAGATCTCATTTTCATATGAATGATAAACATATAAAAATATTGAAAATAATACTCTCTTTTTATTAATTTATTTTATATAAATTTATTTTATACTCAATACAATGATACACAGGTAGGAGAATAATTTCTCCACCTGCATATCAATATTCCACTATTTACGGCTGAAATGATAGAGGTCTCCCGTCTCCCTCTCGTACTTCTCTCTCACACCTATGCATACAGATATATATTTAACTATACATGCATGGGCAGTAAATATTTAAAAGCCGAGTACAAGTGGGTGACATTGCAAAATCAAGATGTGGTTTGTGGTTACTAATAAGAGTAATTCTACGGCGACAGGTTTTTAGTGACCGGTCTAGCGACCGGCCGATTTTTTATTTTTTTATTTTTTATTTTTTTAAAATGTCTCCCAAATAATTTATAAGATTTATTAGTACTGGAATTTTTACAGAAAAAAGTGTTTTGGATGTCATTTGGATACACGTAAAAAATATGCCTGTACAGTCTGTACAGGCATATTTTTTACGTGTATCCAAATGACATCCAAAACACTTTTTTCTGTAAAAATTCCAGTACCAATAAATCTTATAAATTATTTGGGAGACATTTAAAAAAAAAAAAAAAAAAAAAAAAAAATCGGCCGGTCGCTAGACCGGTCACTAAAAACCTGTCCCCCAAGACTTTTTGTACTAATAATTTAGAACCGTAAAAATAAGTGTATGTAATAGCTCATCTTATTTAATTAAGTTTGTATAATTCTGTATTTATATATGTATCTAAATTACACTTAAAATATTATATTTTATAAAAATTCTTGTTGAAATAAATATTTTACATTTTTTAGTCACTAGCCAAAAAAAAATAAAAAAAATAAAAATTAAAACTGTCCAATAAAACTGTCCAATAATCATGTCCGCCCAGACTTATCCTTATATAACCGGTGAGGGTGAGGGTGACACTGGCGTCACAAAAATCATTTCATATTTTTTGGTGATTTAATTATATTATTATTTTAATTTTAATTTTAATTTAAATTTTTTATATCTATAAAATTTTTAAAAATTACTATTATATTCTCATGGTATGCAGTCTTAATTAAATTATTATTTTATCTTTCAAGCTTAATAAAATTGAGTCCTTCTACACAAACAGGCGTAGAGGACCGGAAAATTGGACCGGTCCAATTTTTTTTTTTTTTAATGTGACTCTCAAAAAATGTATAGTATTTATTCCAACAGAATTTTTTACAAAATATGGTGTTTTAGATGTAATTTGGATACATATACAAATACAAGGTTATACAGTCTGTATAACCTTGTATTTGTATATGTATCCAAATTACACCTAAAACACCATATTTTGTAAAAATTCCTGTTGGAATAAATACTATACATTTTTTTAGAGTCACATTTAAAAAAAAAAAAATTGGACCGGTCCAATTTTCCAATCCATTTTCTCTATCCGCGTAGACTTATTCTAAGAGTATAATAGTAATTTTATCAAATTCAGAGTATATATAAAGAGATACAAATAATCTAAATTAAAAGGTACAAAATTGTAAAATTACTAGGGGAAAGATTTTTGTGACACAACCTTGAGGGTGTGAAACCCTCCCACTCGCCCATTATATAGTTAATAATAATAATGTGTCGAAATATCTCAAATAGTTATGATTTAGACCCTATAATAATTATATTGCAGATTCAATTCCTTTTATATGAGTTTTCTTCTTATTGTGAGAATTTAATTATTTTTTATTATAGGACTTTATTTTTTTTCTTTATAATGAGATTTGTATTCTCATTAATAAATTATAAAGCATACTTAATGTTGATATATTAAAAAATTTCTCAAAAGTAAGGGTGTAAACGAGTCGAAAATAGAGAGCTACTCAAATTCGACTCGTAATGTTAAATTCATACTTGAATTCGATTCGAATTTGAATTGTATTTAAAAAAAATTATTCAGATTTGACTCGACTCGAATATTTAGTACTCGAATTCGATCCGACTCGGATCGAATTATATTCAAACTAATCGCGAGTTTCAAATTCAAGTTCGAATTCGAGTCTCCACATAATAACTAGTTTTATAATAAATATAATTATAAATTGAATTTATTGTTTTACTTAAAAATGAGAAAATTTATTTACTATTACACTTTACAAATATAAAATCACAATTAAAATTAAAATCAAAACAAAATAATAATAATTAATTTTCCTAATTTGATTTAATTTTGTATATATTATAAGAGAATGTATTAAGTATCTAATCGAATCTGTATCAATCGGGTGTGTATCGAATCACAATCAAGAATTCGAGTAGTTTAAATCTTAAACGAGTCGAGTATAAACTTTTTCAGATTCTACTCATATTTTTATTTGAACTATTTTTTATACTTAGATTTGAATCATATTATTAACAAATCCGAGTCTTGCTCGTATTTTTTTGAGTCGAGCCCGAATCGAGTCTGAACTGTTTGGTTCTTTTACAGCCTTACTCAGAAGTGAGGTCGTTCATAAGAAAAAGGTTCTTATAGTTAAGAATAAAGCTACGTGAACATCCACATTAATTGCGTTCGATAAAGAAAGTTGGGTTTAATTGCATCTTAATAACTATCTCTTAATTCATTGTAACTGTTCATATTTTTGTATTAAAAGGTCCTATGGATAATTTAGACTCATATTTATATTTTAACTATTCGAAGAACCTCTTAATACAAATACGTAGGCTCTTAAGAGACATTAAGAAATAGACTGTTAAAATGCATTAAAATACAATCAAACACCATCTTAATTACCCTTAAATATAAGATATTGTTATTTTTTGAGTCTTATAATTACCTATTGCCAAATTTTTTTATTAAATTATAATTAAGAATACATTAATAGTATATAGGGTTATATAGAGTTATAAAAGTGATCCACTATTTTACGTATTTTTTTAAAGAGTTGCAACTAATATTTATCCGCCGAAATAAAAACAAAAAAAATCAACACCTTATTTTTGCTCACATTATAACATTGACTTTTGTACCTAAGTCATTCTTTTTAGAAAAATAAATAAAATAACTTGTGTGTATTTTAGAGGGATAGAGAGAATATTTTAGACCGTTGATGTTGTCAAAGTAAAAATAAATAAATTTACATCTAATAATACTGTTATAATTGTTTTAGCGATACTCAATATTATAAGAAATTATTATTATTCTAATAATATTAGTAACGTGTTCTAGAAATACTTAATATTTTAAGTGACATTTATAATGCCATGCCAATGCAACATTATTTTTATTCAGAGAATATCGATTGTCATACTTTATGTCCTAATATATTTAACTATCCTCATTAAATTTTGATTACTATAGCTAGCCAGAAAATTCTCCCACCAACTAAGCTAGCCACACTGTTAGTTTTTTTTTCTTTTCAAGGTATCCTCATACTTGCAATTTTAATTTATTTAAAATTATTCTTCCGAGATACGATCGAGTCCAAAAAAAATGGTCGGACGCCGAAACAAGGACCTCTCCCAAAAAAGGAAACAAGGACCTCTCTCAAATATGATCAAACGTCGAAATAGGGACCTCTCCAAAACAAATTTGCTACACCTACACGGGTTCAAAATTGAGACCATTTACTTAACCGATCAGAACTCTTCCAACTCATGTCAACCTTAGGGGGTGTTTGATAAAAATTGAATAAATTTGAATTTGAATCTGAATCTGAATGAGCTGAATCTGAATCTGAATCTGAATGAGCTGAATCTGAATGAAAAAAAACTGTTTGATAACTGACATATCTTAAAGATCTGAATGACATATTTTTAATATTTTACCCCTCTGAAAAAATTCAAAGTTGTTGTAAATTTATTTAATATTACATAATATAATAGTTAATATATTTTTATTATTATTATTATTATTATTATTATTATTATTATTATTATTATTATTATTTTTTACTTCATTCAGCCATTCAGACCAAAAATTCGGACTTAACCATTCAACCAACGCATCTGACCGATTCAGCCATTCAGACGATTTTTTTTTCCAAAACAAATATACTTAATGATTCAGCCACTTACCGAATATTCAGCCATTCAGACCCATTAAGTTCTAAACAAACATCCCATTAGTCGGTGACACGCTGCTAGTTAAACACTACTTATCTTATTGTCATATAATCCGGCGCATGTCTCATGCATACGCCCATGTCGGCTGATGGCCCGCATAAATTACTATTTTTAATCGATCCCCCAATATATGAATAGGCTATACACACATGACTTGGGCGCAGTAAAACTATATTTAATCCAATTATGCACATAGTATATTCTCTTTAAGATAATTATAATAATTTCTTCTTTTGAATTAGATTAAATTAGTATCTTGTTTACTAGATGGGTGTTAATATTATGATTCGTTCACGCTCCAATTCTGTACAGAAATAGTAAACATATCAAAAATTTAACAGCTTGTGCCTCCGAAATATAGTGCCGATGTGAGAATAAGTACATGCTGAACAAGGGTTAACAATAGAAACAAATAATTCTAGTGCTGAAAAGTAATTATGAATTGTGTACCTTAGAATCAGTGCAAAGTTTTGTATTTATAATAAATTCACCACCTTGTTAGAGGCCTTCTCCGAATTGGATTAGGGTTCTCCACTAGGTATAATTCGACAATCCAAAATTTTTATATGTAATTTAATATATTTATTGAATTAAAATTAAATAAATATTTTAGTTGATGTGTTTATTGTTAAATAAATATTTGATTGATTTGATTATTTATTAGTTAAATAAATAATTCATGAGTTGTGGGGAATTAACTTAATTAAGTGTAATATATTAATTAAGTTGGTATTTGGTTATATTGTATTTTGAAGTTAATTAAACTAAATGAGTGTTGAATTAATTATTATGTTACATAGTGGTAATATTCTAACTTAATTTAATAATTAAATTAGAGATTTGATAATTATTAAATGAGTTATTATAATGTTGAATTATTGATGATTATATGCTTTTATAAGTTGTGCGTATTTGATTACACGAATGTATTGTTTAAATTATAATTTAATTAAAAGATGAATGGTTAAATAATTATAATGTTGTTCTAATTTAATTTAATAATTAATTTGGATGTACTAATTTATTAAATAAAATTATAATTTATAATGGAAATTATAATTATATGTTAAGGATTAATGGATTTAAGAATTTAATTAAATTAATTTGTTAAGAGTGACAAGTGAACCATATTATAAAAAAGAATATTAAAATAAATTAAAAGGGGTATTAATAGTGTTTGCCAAACATGGCCCTTGGGGTTTGAATTTTTGTAACTGTTAAAACCTTTATTCTTATATCAGAGTTACGTAAATAGTATATCAGTTTCCTTCCTACACTTATTTGCAAACACAGAGTTGTGTGTGAGAGAGAGAGTGTGAGAGATATTGAGAGACTTTGTGTTCTTTTTGATTTAAGAAGGAAATAGAGAATTAACAAATCTATTATAATCATCTTTGCTAAGGTTAAGAGGAATCAAAAGATAATAATCTTATTCTATATTTTTAATTTTTTTTTCTTGAAGTTTTCTTCACTGTAATTGGTTTTGATGCATAATTTGTTGAGAGAATGGTTATATGTGTGTTTTTGGTTGCAAGTAATCTGATAAATAACATCTATAGATGATTTTTCGGTAATTAAATCTATGGAAGCATGTTTAGGATGAAGAACTTGGTTATGTGATAATATATGTATTTTGGCTTACTTTGAGACCAAAATTAGTGGTTGAATCGTGTGTTAATATGTAAATTGGCAATGTTTTGTGTTAATACATTCAAAAACAAAATTAACACAAGTTGAATGAATCAATTTGGTTGAGAAATGAATTTGTAGTGAATGAATTCACTAAACATGATAAAACATGAAAATTTTGTATAAACATGAGTCCTGGGTCAAGATTTGGGTTAGTTAATGTTTCTGTAATTTGTTGATTCTTTGGTATGTTGTAGTTCTATGCATTATGAATCCATAGAGTCAAAAATGGATTGATTTAGATGTGTATAACTCGAGTTATGAAGATTAGAAGGAGAAAGGGTCAAAAAATCGCGAAGAACACAAACTGTAGAATTCGGATATGCGAATACCTGCCCCGACGAGGGTTTGTAGCTCAAAAAGTGCCGCGCCAGTGGGTATCCCGCCCCGATGAGCTTTTCTAGGTCAAAAACCTTGCCCCGGTGTAGGTTGTAACGCCCCAGAAAAATCAGATTTTTGAGAATTAAATTTTTATTTGATTATGTGGATTAAATGAATTTAATTAATTCATTATGGGAGTAAAATATTTTGTGACGCCCCCAAAATTAGGTATACATCACCCATCTTGAGTCGTCAAATACATGATATAGAATTCAAATACAACTTACTAATACCACTGTCGTGTATAATACGACAAAATACAACTGTGAGTTTGAATACAATAATTGTCTACTAGAGATCATACAAACTCAAAAGGAGTCCTCAATACAATTATTGTCACACTATTTAACAGAATAGTGAGGACTACTAATACTATTCTCTGGCCCATCACTCCGTTCCCCGACTCGTCCCAGCTATATTCTCATTTCCTGAAGAGAACAGTGAAAGAAAGGGTGAGCTCAACTAGCCCAGTAAGAAATATTATGACTAAGATAATGCAGAATAAATTATCATTAGCCTTCAACAGTGTTAAACTGATAAAATATAATAAACATCAAGTTTAACTGCAGCAGAATCAGCAATCCATTAAAAGAGTCAAGTAGAAAATAAAATCTACTATCTTTTATGATTTAAAAGGTTTTTCATCACTGCAATAGCTGAGACTCAACTTAATAAATATTCCACATCATCGAATCACCCCTGCACTACGGCCAAGGATATTCTTTAGTATCATGACCACAATTATTCATGCACTACGACCAAGAATATTTGTGTATTCATTAATGGTCATGATCATGCCAACAACTGTCCATCAATGCACTACGGGCCAATGAGGATTTTTAATTTTTACATCATTTGTAATATTACGGTCATGATTACACCGAATAATCCCTAGTCATAATCATACCAAGTCCATCTATGCACTAAAGGCCACAGATGACTTTCAACAAAATATAAACATGAGGATGATGACAATGATATAAGAATTCAATAAAACAAGTTCAAGAATTATTTTATCCAGGAATTATTAACGTCCAAATTGTCAACACGATACTGTTTTGTGGTGTAAAATTCAAGAATGTTCAGAAGAATATTTCCATGAAAAGATACTGGATGAAGCGCAAATATCAAGGATATTCCACTAATTTCATGGAGTATAGAAGTCAAAGTTTTATCCAACTGAGTATAATAAAGAATGGAATAACAAAAGAAATCACCATGCATGCGATAGACCGCACAGACAGGTTATTCCAGCAGAATAATAATAACGGAACCAGGTCAGGTGAAATTCACACCGACAGGATGTTCCAACAGAATAATAAATAACGGAACCAGGTCCGGCGTAAAACGCACAGACATGATATTCCAACAGAATAATAAAGAATGGAACCAGGTCCGGCATAAAACACACAGACAGGATGTTCCAACAGAATAATAATAAAGACGGAACCAGGTCCGGCGTATAGCACAGACAGGATATTCCGACAGAAATATAAAGACAGAATAGTAAATGGATGTCACCAAGTATAGGGTATTCCGCGTATACAGGTTATTCCAACAGAATAATAATGAATGGAATAACATAAGGATTTCACCAAGTATAGGGTATTCCGCGTATACAGGTCATGTATAGGGTATGCCACTTTTACAGGTTATTCCAACAGAATAACAAAGAATGAAATAACATAAGTTCTCTTCAAGAAGAAAGAATAATACCCCTTACCTTATTAGGAGATTGAATACTGCAGTAGTGTAGTAACCGAATACTCTTCTTCTTTCTCTCTTACTCTCTCTATACTTTCTCTCTCTATAGCTTGAACGAATTCGTGAAAAATAATGAAGCCCTAGGCCTCTATTTATAGAAGATTTATTACTATTTACGAAATTATTTACTATTTACGAAGGTAATTACTATTGACGAAGGTAATTACTATTGACGAATGTAATTACTATTTACGAAGGTAATTACTATTTACGAAGGTAATTACTATTGACGAAGGTAATTACTATTTATGAAAGAGACTCTTAGATGATGACACATGGCCCCCCATAAATAATTAAACTTATCACAAACGTCTAATAATAGACTCTTTATATACATCAAGGATTGAATAAAAATCACCAGAAATCATTTTATTTTTAATCAACACATATTTAATCTTTCAACAATTATTAATCATTTATAACTTGTCGTCTCAATTATTGTTTAAATAATATAACATATTATACAGATGATACTGTGACAATAATTGAATCAATAATATAAGAGATATGATGTAGCAATTACTGTAGCAATAATTGAGTATAGCTGAGTGACTTTTCACGTAAGCATCAATAATCAAAACCGTGTGCTACTATGCAGCAACGCGTATTACTGTACTTTTACTATCGAGTAGTTCAACAGTTTTAACGGTAACACTTTCGCCGTTATTTTATAGAAAGATAATTTTGTCGTTTTCTAACTACGACAATACTTTCGTTGTGGGGTCCACCAATGATTGTGCCGTCGTACGAATATTCCCCGACAAAAAGAATATTCCACGACCAAACGAATATTTTATAACAACTTGCGTACTTTGCAAAATTTATAAATATTAACCACAACTATAACATTATATCAAATTTATTCCATAATATTCAAAAATAATAATTATAAAAATTCATCTTTATTTATAAAAACTGGGGTCTTACATATTTAAAGGTTGTTCTATGACCTAGACATATCAGAATGTCGTAGTATTTTGGCTAAGTGGTAGAATTAAAGTGTTTGAATTTCCAAGACGAAAATAAAAGCTTTCCGAGAAATTTTCTGAAAAATACTATTCACGCATTTCTGCTCGGGAATTATTTTTGAACTTTTGAGAAATACGTAATGATAGAATATCGAGGTGAGATAGAATATCTAATAATATTTCAGTTATGGCAAATGTTTTTTTTGCCTGCGGACTTAAAACCTAACAGTTAGGGAAAGTGAGTTCCGAGAAGGAATTTAAATGCGTATAATGAATTAAAGCAATGAGCGTATAATATGTAGGTATTGTACGAAGTAATGAATACGAGTATGATACAAATTAGTATTATACGAGTATGCATGAATGATGGTATGATGTACATGAATAAGTATACGAGTTAAAATACAAGATTAATATGTAAATTATACGTTATGAGACTTTAAGCTAAATGTATTGGAATTGTAGGATTTGTTAGGAATTATACAAGCCCAAGTATAGGAATGGTTAAGCCCAAGGGTGGAAATGGGTAAGTCCAATGTTTATTTAATTACAAGCCCAATGTATAAGATAAGTTAATTAAGCTAATTAAATGTAAAGCCCAAGATAAGATCCAATGGGTAAAGCTTGATCCATGGGGCAACCCATGGGTAAATTGGTGACCAAGAACTTTGTGTGATGAGCAAGTAGACTTAAGAGTTAAGCAAAGGATAAGTTAAGTAACTTAAAGGCTAAGTACAGTGCTTATGTGTGATGAGCAAGCAAAGTGATTATATGTGATGACCAAGTAACTTAATGGCTAAGTGTTGTGATGGCCAAGTAATTAATTTGATGAGCAAGTAAAGGATAAGCTATGTGCTAAGCAAGTATACTTAAGAGCTAAGTAACTGTGGTGGCCAAGTTAACTTAATGTCTAGGTAATGAATAATGAGGAGGTGATTAAGGAGGTGGGTTGGATTAATGACCATTATACCCTAACTTTAGAAATCCTATAAATAACAAGCTTAGATTTCATTTTGTTGGCTGTTCATTTCATCCAATAAGTTGAGAGCTTATTTGTTAAAGATAATAAGCTAGAAAAGCTAGAAAGCTAGTCTTTCATTTTTCAAGAAGCAAGGAGATTAAAGATTAACCAAGTGATATTCAAGGGTAAGCAATCCTAAACCATGATTCTCTTTCTCTTCCATTGCTAGAAGTGAGTAGTGGTAGAACTAGTATGTTAAGGAATGATAAGAATGAGAAATCAAAGGGCTTAAGTCTTAATAAGCCATGAATAAGCACTTTGATTATAGATCAATTATGAAATAAGGAAGAACTTGTAGGAGCTTGTCTTATGTTGTAATAATAAGGTTGTATGATAATAAGAAGCAAGGATGATGGTTAGAAAACATAAATTATTATAAGTCGTGAGAAATAAAAGTGTATGTATTTTATACTTTAATAAAGTTATAAGATCACAAAGAATAACTAAGAACTTACCATGTATATAAGTTAATGAAATGAATATGTTAAGATGTTAATACGATGGATAGAATCCATTTGAAACGAAGAACAAATCATAAGTAATGAAGTTATGACGGAATTCACGAGTTTGGACGATAATCGTCGAATTCGTAAAATTCTCGGAATGGAGGTCGAATTTTGATATTGAGCTTGGAAACTTTAGTTTTCAATGGAGACAAGTCTTATTTGGCATTATAGAGTTGAGGACTCGAGAATGACCGAATTCTAACTTAGAACGAAGAAACGAGTGTTGAACGTTCATGAACGTTTATCGTTTTTGTTAAAAATGAACCAATAGGTAAATTTTGAGTAAACGAAGTCAAATAGATAAAATTCTTGCATGAACACGTAGAGTATGTAATTTGTGAAAGGTATGCTCTTGAACAAGCCAATTCAGACTTATAATGAAGAAGTTATGAGCCCGGGAATCTCACAAAGTTGAAAATCTGTCAAATTTTTTTGAGGCACAGACTCCGCGCCGCAGCGCGACTCAAGGCAGCAAGACCCGCATCGCAGCGCGAGGCCAAGGCATGACACACTACTAATTGGCGTCACAGCGTGGCCATAGCAAAGGAGACTCGCGCCGCAGCGCCGAGTCCGGACCATACACACTACTAAGTCACGCCGCGGCGTGACACAGAGAAGCAATGCCTGCGCCGCAGCGCCAACATTAGGGAAAGCCCAGAGAGGAAAGTTTATGAATATAAAGGAGAAACAAGTTAATGATAATGAATCATATCAATGCTAAACCTAATGTAACATCATTAAAGGATGTTATAAACCTTAAGTATAATACTAAAGGTTGGAAATAAGTCAATTGAATGTGAACGTGAACGGTAGGTAATAAGTGTACTTAACGATTGAGTTCGATTAATAAAGTAAGAACGTTAGTAAGCTGTGAGGAAGGATGATTAACTCGAAATGAGTTGTATTAATGAAGTAAATCCATATAAGACATATAAGAGAAAGAAGTTGGTAAGAATGATGTAAGTTATAACGGTAAGCCAGAACCAATAATAATAAATCTAATACATGATTAGATTGAGAAGAAGCGTAAGATTCATTAGGAACCATGTATGTTCATTCATGACTTAATGTGGTATGTTATGTGGTTATGTGTTGTAGAGACTGTAAAGACTCAAAGGAAAAGTAATTTTACTGTAGCAGACGCTGAAGGCAAGTTTTTTTTATCGCTTGTCTAACCTTTGTGTTAGCCAGGTTTTCAGTGAATCATGTTATGAGATGCATGAATTATTTTATGAAAGGGTCGATGCCAGTTTTAGCTCGGCTAGACTATTATTGAAAGATTGATTGATTTCTTTAAGTTTTCCATATAGAATTGATAACGCTATCCTACGTCAATTTTTTGGTACGGATTCAAGGTAAGCCTGATTATGAATAAACAAATGTATTTTTCATCGATTATTCGATGGGCATGTGAGGTTGCCAAAACTTAAACGTACACACGTTTAATGAATGCAGTGTTGATAAACATAGAGTACTATGGGCTGATCACCCAGAAGTGCTCGTAAGATATGCCGAACTTATGGACTTAGTGCTGGGTTGTCCTTTTTAAAGAAATTATGAAATGCTCATGGTCTTGGACCAAAATTAATGTTTTACTGAATATTATCATTGTAAAACATTTTGAAGGAAAAGAAATGCTATTTTGAATTATTGATAGTACTTCGTAACTACTATCTAGTTATTGAAGATATATGATGAGTGAGTTTTATACAAATGAATTGGATACATTCAGGCTTAATTTATTATTGTTCTCAAGTCTTTTAGGATGTTTTATGTGTTTGTGTTTATTCATGCATGTTTTATATTATTTTGTAGGAATTGGGACAAAATTTATTTGGATCGATGTTTGGGGTGGCTAGATTCGCGTTTTTGGGTTGTCATTTACATAGTAGTCACTTCAGAGCTAATTTGACTATATCTCCGGATCTTATTTTGAAACTCTTAAAGAATGAAAGTTGTAGATCTAATTTTCCTATTTCCGGAACATCTTGAATCATCAAAATCGGAGTTCGGATGAAGAAGTTATGACCATTTTCCCAAAGGATGTTGGAGCAGAAAATGTCAGAACTTGTAACAGCGCCGGGGCGCTATTCTTAGTTCATTTTCCAGTGCCAGGGCGCTATAAGGCAGTGTCTGAGCGTCGTTCCCAGTGCTGGGGTGCTGGGGAAGGGTTTGGTGATGTCCTGGACGCGTTTTGGGCGAATTTTGACACCTTTTACACTTCAAATTGGATTGGGTTTGTTCCTAAACTCAAAATTGGACTTGTAACCTATAAATACATGATGTAAGGCATAAAATAAAGGAGATTACATAGATTAGACTAGATTAAACACTCCTTTAGATTAGAACATAACCCTAGTTCTTATTAGTTTTGGAGATTGAAGCAACTTGGAGACCATTGAAGATCAAGAGCAAGAGCAAGAGGGGAGCATCAGATTTGCTGACAACAGATTATATTCTCTTCTCTTCTCATACTTTTATCTTTTAATGTCTATTCAGTTGTGGATTCTTGGTTTTAATTCATTAATTATGAACTAACTCTTTCATTAAGATTTCAATTGAACTTTTTATGATTATGAATTGATTATTTGATTTATTCTAATTATTTATGTTGAAGTGAATTGTTCATCTTGCTTTGTGCTTATTGATTAATTATCTGATCAGTAATTACCTTGTTACTCTAGAAGGAATTGAGAAAGGAATTCTAGGGTTAGAACTGGGCATGGTGACATGTGACTTAGTTATTTGCATAGTGAATAATTAGGTTTGTGAATAGAATGAGAATATGTATTTGCCGCATGTAACATATAAGGAATTGGGATTGTAACGAGTTTAATTCAAATGTTTTGCATAGAGATATAGCAAAATTAATCTAGGTTAAATAGAAGGCAATTGAATCACTCGAGAGAGGGCTTTTGGCATTTGAGAATTCCTGTTAAAAATTCAGTAGATATAATAATTGGGATAATTGGATAATTGGTTTATAGTTCATAATTGGGGATATTGGATTCTTAGCCTTTATTTATTTGAATTCATTTATAAAGTAACCTAGTTTGAATTAGTTAATTTAGTTTTCTTAATTAGAAAATTCACAATTTGCTATTGTTTAAATAAAATTGATTTGGTTAAGAGTTAGTAATTGGTATTTTTATTAAATAATTTCTCGTGGTAACGATACTCTACTTTCACTTTATTACTTGTTGACCGTTTATACTTGCACGTATTCATTGATTGCGAAAGCGATCAACAAGTTTTTGGCGCCGCTGCCGGGGAATTAATTTAATAATTATTTTCCAATATTAATTTCAATCAAATTAGTCTTAATTTAAACATTTTTATTTTTATTTTATTTTTAATTCTCTTCCTATATTTCTCTCTTTTTAGGAACCATGGATGACTTTGCGTATCAATGGCCATACACGAACATGACTCAACCAAGGGAAGCGGAGATTGACAGACTTGAGAAACTTTCTGCATTGTCAGCACAGATGGATACACTTTCGAAGATGGTCAACGCTTTTGTTACTCAACGTAGTCAAAGTGTGGCGGTTACTTGTGATTATTGTGCTGGAAATTATATGAGTCATCAATGCGCCATCAGTTTTGACCCGGTACAGTATATGGGCGATTATCCCAGCAGTTATGTCTATCCTAACAACTTTCATCAGAATTGGGGGTATCACTCGAATTTTTCATGGAGTAACAATCAAGATCAATTTTATGCTCCAAGTCCAACATACCCACCGAATTTTTCGTGTCCACCTCCACTACAACAGGAAGAACATTCAAATTTGGAGGAAGCCTTGGAAAAAATTTATTACAGCTTTTGAAAAAGAGTACGAGGAACTAGAAAAAAGATTTAATCAAATAGAGTTGAATATACAAAGCCAAGGTGAGTCAATAAAGAATCTGGAAAATCAATTGGGGCAGATAGCACATGCGTTAAACAACCGTCCTCCAAAAACTTGGCTGTATGACATGGATAACGAGACTGATGATGAGCCCGATGGTGAGCCCGAGCCAAATCTACAACTGGATGAGCCACGAGATGAAAAAGAGGAGACAAGTGGAGATAATGACAACAAGGTCGGTGAAGAACTAATTGTGAGAACCAATGATGATGAGCCAATGTTATTTATGCCTCAAGTGCCTTCTCCTCCACAGTTCAAGAGTCCGGTTATATTTGTAAAACCATATCCGCTAGGTAGTCATGTCGTCGACAATACTCCTTGTGACGTAAAAGTGAGTACAACTTTGAAGCCATGGTTCAATGAGTTGGAGAAGATAGAAGAAGAGATTGTTGTGTCTGACAAGACTCAATGCAAGAATCTATTCGCAGACACAATGGGAAAAACACCTAGATGTTGGACGTTCTTGAATGTGATCTTATCTAAAGAAAGCATGCTAGGTGACTTTAATACAATGGCTATCGTAAATGGGAACCTACCAAAAGCTATATTATTTCTGATGGATGGAGGGTTCCTCAACTTTCGAAGAGGAATTGGATAGCATTGACCAGACAAAGTCAGGTTGAGACTATAAAACAAGCGCTTATTGGGAGGCAACCCAAGTTTAATTTTTATTTTTAGTTTTTATTAAGTTTTATATTAGTAGTTTTGAATTTGCATTTATTTAGGATTTAATAAAATTGCTTCTATCATGGTTTTACAGGTTATTCAAGTCAAATTCAAGTGTGGTGCCCAATTTGTTCCATGTGCTTAGCCTATTCTCCAAACTTAGCGGGCAAGGAGGAAGATTGCTATATTTTCAAGGAAGTCCTCTGCTTTAATTTTTTCTATTTCAGTCATTGAGGACAATGTCTAGTTTATGTTTGGGGGTATTTTAGTGTCGTATTGCATATAGTTAGTTATTTACATTGTAGTTCGTTATGTTTTCGGGTTATTTACATTTAGTTTTTGCATTCAGTTTTTTGTTTAAAAAAAAATTTAAATAAATCGCAAAAATAGTAGTTAGTTTACTATGTTTGTTGCAGTTAGTTTATATTTGCATGATTCCAACTGTTAGATAGTAAAAGTCTATTTTGGCCAATGATGAGACTGGAGTTAAGTAGATAAGTATAGTATTGAATATTCAGGCTTTGATGTGATTTCTTGTTATGAATTGAATCTTTTCCTGTTTGAAACTGGTATAATTAAGGTTAGCACGTTAATAACAGTTATGTTGACTGATTAAGTTTAAATTGATACATAATGGATTTCTTAAGGATAATACTAGTGTGAAGGAATGAAAGACATGAATAGGCGGAGATGGCTAAATTTTGATAAAAACTTAAGTTTGGGGGGAAAATTTGGGATATATAAGCTTCGCTAAAAAAAAGAAAAAAAGAGAAAAAGAAAAAAAATTTACCGTGGCTAGTTTTGTTTCGGGGCCTTTGTTACTTGAGTAAGTACGCCCGAAGGGGATCTTAAAACCTAGCGCCCTAAGGTCTTATATGGTCTGGGAGTCGTTGGGCGAAAGCTCGCTAAGGGGTGACACTGTTAGCCTAATGGAATGAGACATTGCTCACTCATGGTTAAAAAAAAAAGTAAAAAAAAAAAGTAAAAATAAAAATAAAAAATAAAACGGGAAAAGAGCAAAAATCCCCCGTAATGAAAAGTAAAGCATAAGTATCCCGGATTGGACTCTTGAACTTGGTGGATGTTTGACTTTAGTTGGATCTAGCTTGTTCGTGAATTTTATGAGTTTTCACTGTATGATGCCTTTAAAGAGACCTATTATGTGTTAAATTTGATTTTATATTAGTTAACATTGTTGTGGAGCACACACGCACTATATCAGTGATAACATTCTAAGATTTGATGATTGATTGGGAAATTACTGATTTGTTTCAATATGATGTATTATCATGTTTACTTGATTTCTCTAAGGTCGGTTGAATAAACTTGTTTATGTCATTACTATTGGAGTCGTAGGCATATAGATTAGTTTCATTACATTGCATTGCATAACATTTTTGTGTTTTTGCTTGAGGACATTCAAAGGTTTAAGTTTGGGGGTATTTGATGAGGGAGTTTTATACACATGAATTGGATACATTCGGGCTTAATTTATTGTTGTTCTCAAGTCTTTTAGGAAGTTTTTATGTGTTTGTGTCTATTCATGATGTTTTATATTGTTTTGCAGGAATTGGGACAAAAGTTACTTGGATCGACGTTTGGGGTGGCTAGATTCGCGCTTTCGGCTTGCCATTTACACAACAGTAACTTCAGAGCCAATTTGACTATAGCTCCGGACCTTATTTCGAAATTCTTAAAGAATGAAAGTTGTAGATCTACTTTTTCTCTTTCTGGAACATCTTGATTTATCGAAATCGGAGTTCGGACGAAGAAGTTATGGCCATTTTTCCAAAGGATGTCGGAGAAGAAAATGTCAGAACTTGTAACAGCGCCGGGGCGCTATTCTTAGTTCATTTTCCAGCGCCGGAGTGCTATAAGGCAGTGTCTAAGAATTGTTCCCAACGCTGGGGCGCTGGGGAAGGGCTTGGTGATGGCCTGGACGCGTTTTGGGCGAATTTCGACACCTTTTTGACTCCAAATTGGATTGGATTTGTTCCTAAACTCAAAAATTGGACTTGTAACCTATAAATACATGATGTAAGACATAAAATAAAGGAGATTACATAGATTAGACTAGATTAAACACTCCTTTAGATTAGAACATAACCCTAGTTCTTATTAGTTTTGGAGATTGAAGCAACTTAGAGACCATTAAAGATCAAGAGCAAGAACAAGAGGGGATCATCAGATTTGCTAACAACATATTATATTCTCTTCTCTTCTCATACTTTTATCTTTTAATGTCTATTCAGTTGTGGATTCTTGGTTTTAATTCATTAATTATGAACTAACTCTTTCATTAAGATTTCAATTGAACTTTTTATGATTATGAATTGATTATTTGATTTATTCTAATTATTTATGTTGAAGTGAATTGTTCATCTTGCTTTGTGCTTATTGATTAATTATCTGATCAGTAATTACCTTGTTACTCTAGAAGGAATTGAGAAAGGAATTCTAGGGTTAGAACTGGACATGATGACACGTGACTTAGTTATTTGCATAGTGAATAATTAGGTTTGTGAATAGAATGAGAATATCTATTTGCCGCATGTAACATATAAAGAATTGAGATTGTAACGAGTTTAATTCAATTGTTTTGCATAGAGATATAGAAAAATTAATCTGGGTTAAATAGAAGGCAATTGATCACTCGAGAGAGGGCTTTTGGCATTTGAGAATTCCTGTTAACAATTCAGTAGATATAATAATTGGGATAATTGGATAATTGGTATATAGTTCATAATTGGGGATATTGGAGTCTTAGTCTTTATTTATTTGAATTCATTTATAAAGTAACCTAGTTTTAATTAGTTAATTTAGTTTTCTTAATTAGAAAATTCACAATTTGCTATTGTTTAAATAAAATTGATTTGGGTAAGAGTTAGTAATTGGTAATTTTTATTAAATAATTCATCGTGGGAACGATACTCTACTTTCACTTTATTACTTGTTGACCGTGTATACTTGCACGTATTCATTGATTGCGAAATCGATCAACAATATACGATTCCCATGTTTTAAGCATGTTGTTTGAAAGAAATTGTTGTACTTGCTGGGCTTGTTATGCTTACTCTTGCTTGAACCATATGAATGCAGCTAGGACCGAACGAACCGAGGGATCCGACAAGGATAAAGGCAAGACGAAGATGAACGATTAGTTTACCTTGCAATAAACTAGTAACTTGTATATATTATAGTATGATGAACAAAGAATGTAATGGTTTTAGAACCTGGGAACGAAATGTAATATTATTAATGTAATAAGAATGTCGTTGATACACACATTTTGATATCATTTCAATATAATGAATGTACAGTTATGAGTGTCGTGTAGCACTATCTGGCAGATTGGAAGATACCCAGATTTGGGGGCATCACAGGTTGGTATCAGAGTATTAGGTTATAAAACTTAAGGGGGGAAGAACCTTAGGATAATAACCTCGTTAAGGAAGGAAAAGTCCGAAGGTAGTAAACTCAAGATTTACCTAAGTTGAATGAGTTAATAAGGTATTGAGGAAACTCAGTACCGACATATTTAAAAGATGGAAAGTAACCCTAAATAAATTAAATGTGATTGGTGCTTATACTATTGTATGTTATGTACTAATCAACATGTTATATGTTATTATAGGATGTCGATCGATAGCTTGGTGTATAGAGAAATACTCGTGGTGAGCGAAGAAACAGTGAACAGAATAGAGCCTGTACCTATGCCAGTGGCGGAGGTACCAATAGTGATTTTAGAGGAGTCGTAGACAGAGGAGTACTTTTCTGAGGAGAACTACTCTGAGGGAGATATGGATATAACATCATATCTTAATACAATGAGCAATGAGGAGGAAGTAATGGAGATAACGTCGGTTGGTACAGTGGTACCTACCTTAGAGTCATCACCTCCAGATGCAATGAGAGCATTGTATCTGGCAGTGCTTGACAGGAATATGCAACTGAGTACAGTTGTGCAGAATCAAAATGAAGAGATTAGTGCTCTTTATGTAGCGAAGGAGTCTGCAGATGCAGATTTTGAGTCCGAGCATGATGAGAAGGTGCTCATGATAAATAAGGCTTGGGATTTTAAGAAGGAGGCCGATGAGCTTCGTAAAAAATTGGGGGAGAAGGACCGGAAGATAGCACGAATGTCTTACATCCATGAGAGTGCTCATAAGGATTTCAAGCTGAAAGTTGCTTGTTATTCCATAGAGTCGGGGCAGACTCGACATACTATTAGTCGGGTTACCGAAGCGAAGATTGCGAATGAGAAACACGAGGACGCTGTTATGCATTATTAGAAAGCTAGAGTTATAAATATGTGTGTAGTGACGTAAAACCCTCTTTTGTATAAAAGGGTAGTCTTTTTGTAGATCCCAACTTTTGTGAAGTTCAATTGCGGGATAGAAATATAATAGCCTTTGGCTATGGAAGCAAATTGTAAATAGTTTTAACTATGACATAGCATATGAATATAATGAAGTTTTGATTTAATATGCTTTGTTATGGTATGAGTTGTTATGAGACGAATAATAACGAAGTAAGTAAATAGATAATAATGAAATTTTATTTAATCAGAAAATGCCGCAAAGGAGAAGACAACGTAATCAGGAAGCGGAATCACGTAATGAAAATCAAGGGGGTCAAAACAACCCTATGCAAAAGTTCGTTAATTTATTAACGGCTGCATTTAACTAAACTGGGGGTAGAGTACCCGCGGTACCTAGGGTAGCCCGAATGACTACCTTTAAAGAGTTTAAAAGCTTAGGTCCACTGGAGTTCAAAGGAACGACAGACCCAATAGAGGCCCAGACATGGGTAAAAGAAATAGAGAAGGCGTTTGTTATTACAAATGTAGTTGAGGCGCAAAAGACTTCTTTTGCGACCTATACGAAGAAGGGAGAAGCCAACGTTTGGTGGGAGGCTCACCAGGGTGGGGCTAGAACAGATGTGGTAATGTGGGAACAATTCAAGAATGTTTTCTTCAAGAATTATTTCCCTACTAGTATGTATGGGAGGATGGAGATTAATTTCTTAGAACTTAAGCAAGGGGACATGACGGTTCCCCAGTACGCGGCCAAATTTAATGAATTGGAAAAGTTTGTTCCACACTAAGTGGACACTGAGAAGAGGAAATCTTGTAGGTTTGAGCAGGGCCTGAAACCCTGGCTCTATAGTAGGATTTATGTGTTCTAGAGTGCATCCTATGGGACCATTCTTGAGAAAGTGATTATAGCAGAGGGTGGTAGTGAGATGTTAACCCAATACCATAAAGAAAGAAGGAATAAGAGCAAGGGAGAGGGAAGAACTAAGGTAGAGAGTGCCAGTGGTAGTGGCAGTATGCCAAAAAGAAAGAATTTTTACTCCGAGAATACTGGAGTGGGACATGGGAATTCTAAGCGTAGGATCGAAGAATGTAAGGCATGTGGAAAGACTCATCTAGGAGTCTGTCTGAAGGAGAAATTGGTTTGTTATAACTGTGGACAAGAGGGTCATATATCACCCAATTGTCTAATCCTAAGAAAAACCATGGCTGTTTTGTATGTGGTCGTTGGACCACATGGTAAGAAATTGCCAAAGAAGGGGTCAGAGGAAAATAAAGGTGTCAGTAGTGGTAAGTTAGCCATGATGCAGTTGCATCAACGGATTTAGTAGCAGGTATCATTCCAGTCAATACAATGAATGCTTATGTGCTGTTTGATTGGAGTGCTACTTTTCTTTTATAGCATAAGAGTTTGCTAAGTGATGAAGTTCATTCTCAGAAGGGATTATAAATACCTTTATACGTTAAGGTAGAGAATGGGAAAATAGCTTTCGTTAATTATATTCATGGAAATGGTTTCATGGATAATAATGGTAAGCAAGTGTCGATAGATAAGCACCAATAATGTTGAGAGAATTCAAAGTAATTCTTAGTATGAATGGGTTGATTAATCATATAACTTTAATAAATTGTTAGAATAAAAGTATGAATCTTCAGTTTTCTAAGAAAATCCAAGGTAGTAATTTACGGCAATAAAACACCGAGATGCTCTTGTTGTCTAGCTATAATGCAAGTTTGGAGGATATTAAGGAAAATGATGAGTTGTTACGTTTGCGTATCGACTATCGTAAGGGGAGTAAATTAGTGGTTAAGAGTAAATACCCAGTGCCCAGGATTAATGATCTAATTGATCAGTTGAAAGGGGGTAAAGTATTTTTTTAAAGATAGAATTGTGTACGGGGTATTATCAATAAAACGTAAGGAAGGACTGTGACACCCCCAAATCCAGGTACTCCATTCCCATAGGATTTGGTGTTCACTATTCAAAACCATTACATCTAACTACCCATCATAAGGGATAAAGACATAATTTAAATAACTTAAACAATAATCTTTCCCATTAATGGGTTACATCATCTCCAAAACAATCCCAGGTAATCTAACCTTAATTTTATTACATCAGTTTGCGGAATACATCATAAAATAAAATAAGTCTGGTAACATAAAAAATTTAAATTAATTTCAATAAGTCTTCAACACTTGGACAGTTTGTGTGACGCCCCCAAAATAGGTATACATCACCCATCTTGGGTCGCCAAATACATGGAACAGAATACAAATACAAACTTAACTATACAACATGAGCTGAGAGTTTTTACACGAATATTGTCATCTAGATAATATCCAAACTCATATAGAGTCCTCATTACATTTATTGGCACACTATTTTATAGAATAGTGGGGACTACTATAACACCATCTCGGGCCATCACTTCGTTCCCCGACTAGTTCCGGCTACGTTCTCATTTCCTGAAGAGAACAATGGAAGTAAAAGGGTGAGCTCAACTAACCCATTAAGAAATATTATGACTAAGATAATGCAGAATAAGTTATCATTAGCCTTCAACAATGTTAAACTGATAGAACATAATAGACAACAAGTTTAACTGCAGCGGAACAAGCAATCCATTAGAAGAGTCAAGTAGAGCATGATATCTACTATCTTCTATGATTTAAAAAGTTTATCATTAAATTTATTGCTGGGACTCAGCTTAATAAATAGATCACATCATCGAATCATCCCTGCACTACGGCCAAGGATATTCATTAGTATCACGTCCACAAAATATTCTTGCACTACGGGCCAAGAATTATTCGTGTAATCATCAATGGTCATTACTATGCCGAATTATCCCTAGTCATAATCATACAAATCAACAGTCTATCTATGCACGTAAGCCAAAGATGACTTTTATCACAATATAAGCATGATGATGATGACAATGATATAAGAATTCAATTAAAAGAAAGTAAATGATAAATTTTTAAAGATTTATAATTTAATTTATCTAGAATTCAATAATGTCCAAATTTTCAACATGATACTGTTTTGTAGAGTAAAATTCAAGAATAATATCCATGTATCAAAAATAATTTGGACAGAAAAGAAATAAATTTTTCGGTGAATAGTTCTCCATGAATAGTATCCTGTGAATAGTACTTTGGGAATAGTACCCCGTGAATAGTAACCCAACATGAAAAGTACTCCAAATACCTGAGTGAACAATATTTGAGTGAATAGTAATTAGGTGAATAGTAATCCATGAATAGTAACTCATAAATAGTACCCCGGCATGAAAAGTGTCCCGAATACCCAAGTGAATAATATTATAGTGAATAGTAATCGGGTGAATAGTAACCTATAAATAGTAACTCATGAATAGTACTTCGGTGAAAATATTGATATTTAATAAGAAAGTTCATATCAATATTCCAATAAAATGATACTGGATGAAGCGCAAAACTCACGAATATTCCACTAATTTCAAGGATTATAGAAGCAATACTTACCATAGTAAGTTTAGATTTAAGAATATGAAAAGAATTAACATAAGAAAATTGCAAATGGATTTTCACCTGTCATACGGTACGTAATCCACGTAGACAGGTTATTTCGACATACTAAAGGATGAATACGAAAAATAGTATTCCTTATGAATACGAAAGAAATAATATCCCTTACCTTAGTAGAAAGCTGGATACTGCAAAAGTGAAGTAGCAGAATGCTCTTCTTCTTGCTCTCTATAGTTTCTCTCTCTATAGTGTCTCTTGTGAATCTCAGTGAATTGGTGAGAATGAAAGAAGAATTAAGCTTCTATTTATAGGAGAATGGACTAAATAATAACTAATTCACGAACGGTCAAGATTGATTCACTATTAGAACGAACGGTCCATATTGATTACTATTAAAACCACAACTGACAGTCCAGATTGATTTCATTTTAAAACCACCACCGACGGTCCAGATTGATTTACTTTTAAAACCACCACCGATGGTTGATAAGTAGATTTTATACCTACTTATCCGGTATCTTTTACTTAAATTAGTTGCTTATATTCATGTGTCTTAGTTACTTTTCATGCATTTTGTATTCATTTTGTAGGTTATATGTTTGGGAGCGGTGTGAGCAACTATTGGTAAGGAAAAGCACGGAAATCGCAAAGAATTGGTAGGAAAACGCAAAGAAAAACAATCTGGACATTATTTGGGCTTTCATGTTCATTTAAAGTTCTTGGCTTAGAACTTGGACTATATTTTAGAGCTTCTTCTTAGCTTTTCGGAACATCTTGAATCATTTCAATCGGAGTTCAGATGCAAGAGTTATAATATTTGTACCAACAGACGTTGAATTTTACTGTTTTGGGTGGTCATTTGCATATCAATCACTTCCAGTCCAATTTTGACCTTTATGCGTTTGTTGTTTCTCAATTCTTAAAAAGTGAAAGTTGTAGAAATCATCAATAGCTTCGATTTGATAGGTGGCAGGCCCCGTAACTCCTCCCGGATCAAAAGTTATGGCCATTTTACCAGAGGACACTGCAACAGAAAAAATAATTAGCAGCTTGCACCCAAGCCGGGGCTTGCTCTTTTAAGCCTTATACCCAAGCTGGGGCTTGGGGTCCTGAGTTTAAAATCAGAAGCATAGCAAGCTGGGGCTTGCTTTTTATAAGGCAATACCCAAACCGAGGCTTGGGTACACGCAGAAAAGGCAATTTTATCTAGAATTTGAGTTCAAGAAGGATTAATTCGAGCTGTTTGATTCAAGGACTTCCAAGAGGACTTAAAGACATATAAAGAGGCTTATAAAAGGAGGAGATTTACAAGGATTAGAGGAAGTTTTAGAGAAGAGTTCCATTAGATTAGATTAGATCAGTTTAGGATCAAAACCCTAGTTCTTATGAGTTTTGGAGATTGAAGCAACTTGGAGACCATTGAAGATCAAGAACAGGAGCTTGAGGAGGATGGAGATTTGTTGACAACAGATTCAATTCTTTTCCTTAATCTTAGTTTTGTCTTTTAATGTGTATTCAAGTGTGGATTCTTAATTTAATTCAATGAACTAATTCTTTGTTTGAGATTACAATGAATCTTATTGTGTAGTTTATTTTAATATGCTTCGCTATCAATTATTATGTTCTATTGTGAGGATTGTCTATTGTGATTTGAACTTAATTGCTTAATTGTCTAGCTAATAATTACCGTGATAATCTATATGAACTTGAGAGATGAAGTATAGATTTAGATCTGATCATGATAACATGTGTTTGTGATTTTTGCATAGATGGAATTCATGATTCGTGTTTAGGATAGAGACATGCCTTTACGCCATATGTAATCTTATAGAGAACTTGTGCTTTAAATCCTTTTTAATTGTAATTCAAATAGAGATATAGTAGATTAGTTAATTAGGGTGTCTTGCTTAATTCTATCATCTGTGGATTTAAGTGAGTGTGTGTATTATGCATCGAGATGTGGTTTTATCTGCTTTAGTGTTCTTGATTAACAATTCATGATAGAAAATAATTGATGAGAAGCGTGTTAACTTAAATGAAGTAATAAGTGAAGTTGTGATCTTAAATCTCCACAATCTGATTTGTAATTAGCGGTAATTAGAATTAGTTTAATTCAGTAATTTACTTTATAACATTAAATTGATTGTTTAAATAAAATCAGTTTGGTTAAGAGTTAATAATTGGTAATTTATATTAATAATTCCTCGTGGAAACGATACTCTACTTTCACTGTATTACTTGTTGACCACGTATACTTGCGTTTTGTGCATAACTAGATTTTATTCAACAAGTTTTTGGCGCCGTTATCGGGGAATTAGCTTAATATATTTTTTCCAATATTAGCTTCAATAAAATTAGTCTTACTTTAAACATTTTTTTCTTTATTTATTTTATTTTATTTTATTATCCTCTTTTTCTTCTCTCGTTTCAGGTACCATGGCTGGATTATATTATCAAAGGCCATATTCGAGTATGACTCAACTAAGGGGAGCAGGGATTGATGGACTCAATGTATTTTCTGCATTATCAGTACAACTTGAGACACTTTCGAGGAGGTTGGACGTTATTGCAGCCCAACGTAATCAAAGGATAGCAGTTACTTGCAATTATTGTGCTGGCAATCACCCGAGTAATCAATGCACCATCAGTCTTGGGCCGGTACAGTATGGTGGTAACTACCTCAACAACTATTCTTATCCCAGTTATCATCAAGTTTGGAGGTATCACCCGGATTCTTCATGGAGCTATAATTATCAAGATCAATACTCTACTCCAAATCCAACATAGACGCCGGAATTCTCATATCAACCTCCATTAAAAGAAGAAAAGTCAAAGTTGGAGGAATTACTGTCAAAGGTCATAGAAAACCAAGAGGAGAGGCTGATGAGTCAAGAAATATCGAGCCACAATTTTCAGCACCAGATAGAACAATTCATCACCACTTCAACTCATGGTCCTCAATACATGGATTCCAAAACTGAGACAGATAATTCGAGATTGGAGGAATTGTTTTCCAAGTTCATAGCATCAAATGAGGAGAGGATAATAAATCAAGAGTGGTCAATTCAAAATCTGTAGAACCAGATGGATCAAATGCTCAAAGCCTTGAACAATTATCCTCAAAACAATTGGTGTTATGACGAGGATTCCGAGATTGATGAATTTCCCGAACTAAATATACAACTGGATGAGCCAGAAGACGTTGAAAAAGAGGAGACACATGGGGATAATGAAAATATGGTCGGTGAAGAACTAACTGTGAGAACCAACGATGATGAGCCGATGTTATTTATGCCTCAAGTGCCTTCTCCACCAAAGTTCAAGAATCTGGTTAGATTTGCAAAACCGTGCCCGCTTGGTAGTCATGTCATTGGCAAGGCTCTTTATGACATGAGAACTAGTAAAAATGTGAACCCATGGTGGGATGAAGAGGAGAAGATCGAAGAAGAGCCCGTTGTGCTTGCCAAGCCTCAAATCCCCAATCGAATCATAGGCTCAACGGACGGAAAAGTACCTAGTTATTCAACATTCTCAATTGGGCACTCATTTAAACAAAGCATGCTAGGTGACTTTAATTCGATAGCCATCACAAATGGGAACCTACCAAAAGCTACATTATTTTCGATGGATGGAGGAATCCTAACTTATCGTAGGGGAATTGGATAGCGTTGACCAGATAAAGTCAGGCTGAAAGACTGTAAATCAAGCGTTGACTGGGAGGCAACCCAGGATTTTTTTTATATTTATATGCTTTCCTAGTATATTTAGTTGATAGGAATCACGTTATATTCCAAAGTGATATTCTAATCCATGTTGTCTCTCTTCATTGCAGGTATTGGAGGTTCAATGGATAGGAAAATGATCATCGCCTCCATCGCCACCATCACCTCACGCTTAGCTGATTACAGGGAAGTTCTCTTCTACTTACCGCTATATTCTTACAATGAGGACATTGTAATTGCTAAGTTTGGGGGAATTTAGTTTAGTTCTTTATTGCATGTTTAGTTTCATGTTTATGTTATGTTATTTTGCATATGTTGTTAAATTAGTTTAGTTTCATTATGTTTGCATTCATGTAGTACAACTGCATAAGTAGTTGCAAGTAGTATAGTTTGAATAGCATTATATTCAGTTTCTTGTAAAAAAAAAATCAAAAATCAAAAATTCAAAAATAATAGTTAGTTACTATGTTCATCTTGCATAAGAACAACTGTTTGATAGTTACAGTCTATTTTGGCCAATGATGAGAATGGGATTGAGTAGACAAGTATAGTACTGATTATTAAAACTTTAATATGATTTCTTGTTATGAATTGAATCTTTTCCTGTTTGAAACTGGTATAATCAGGTTAGCACGTTAGAGACAACTTTGTTGACTGATTAAGTTTAAATTAATACATAATTGACTTCTTAAGGATAATATTAGTTTGAATAAATGAAAGACATGAACAGGCGGAGATGGCTAAATTTAGACAAAAACTTAAGTTGGGGAAAAAATTTGGGATATATAAGCTTAAAAAAAGAAAAAAGAAAAAATAATAATAAAAAATGATGAAAAAAAATATCGTGGCTAGTCTTGTTTCGGGGCCTTTATTACTTGAGCAAGTACGCCCGAGGGGATTGTCTTTACACCTAGCGCCCTAAGGTCTTATATGGTCTGGGAGTCGTTGGTCGAAAGCTCGCTAAGGGGTAACATTGTTAGCCTAATAGAATGAGACATTGCACAGTCATGGTTAAAAAAAACAAAAAAAAACAATAAAACGAGAAAAGAGCAAAAATCCCCCGTAATGCAAAGTAAAGCATAAGTATCCCGGATTGGACTCTCGAATTTGGTGGAAGTTTGACATTAGTTTGATCTAGCTTGTTCATGAATTTTGTGAGTTTGCACTGTATGATACCTTTAAAGAGATCTATTATGTGTTGTATTTAGCATTATATCAGTTAGCATGGATGTTGAGCACACACGCACTATACCAGTAATAAAGTTTGAGATTTGATGATTGAAAGGAATTATTGATTGGTTTTGATATGATGTATTATCATGTTTACTTGATTTCTCCAAGGCTGAGTGAATAGATTGATTCTATCAATACTGATGGATTCGTAGGCATATAGATTAGTTGTATTTCATTGCATTGCATTGCATTAAGTTGTGTTGCTTGGGGACAAGCAACAGTTTAAGTTTGGGGGTATTTGATAAGTAGATTTTATACCTACTTATCCGGTATCTTTTATTTGAATTAGTTGCTTATATTCATGTGTCTTAGTACTTTTCATGCATTTTGT
The DNA here is from genome assembly GCA_020205505.1 of Panax japonicus. NCBI lineage: Eukaryota > Viridiplantae > Streptophyta > Magnoliopsida > Apiales > Araliaceae > Panax > Panax japonicus. Next base: position 52,874 of record JAINUV010001087.1, read on the forward strand.
GTTCATTTGTAGGTTATATGTTGGGAGTAGTGTGAGCGACTATTGGTAAGGAAAAGCAAGGAAATCGCAAAGAATTGGTAGGAAAACGCAAAAGAAAAGCAATCCGGACATTATTTGGGCTTTCATGTTCATTTAATGTTCTTGGCTTGGAACTTGGACTATATTGTAGAGCTTCTTCTTAGCTTTCCAGAACATCTTGAATCATTCCAATCGGATTATGGATGCAAGAGTTATAACATTTGTACCAACGAACGTTGAATTTCGCTGTTTTGGTGGTATTTGCATAACAGTCACTGTCAGTCTAATTTCGACCTTCATCCGTTCGTTATTTCTCAATTCTTAAAGATGAAAGTTAGAGCTCGTCGATAGCTTCGATTTGATAGGTTACAGGCCCCATAACCCCTCCCGAATCAAAAGTTATGGCCATTTTACCAGAGGACACTGCAACAAAAAAAATAATTAGTAGCTTGCACCCAAGCCGGGGGCTTGCTCTTGTAAGTTCTTATACCCAGTCAGGGCTTGGGGTCCTGAGTTCAAATCAAAAGCATAGCAAGCCGGGGTTTGGGTACACGTAGAAAGGCAATTTTAACTAAAATTTGAGTTCAAGAAGGATTGATTCGAGCTCTTTGATTCAAGGACTTCAAGAGGACTTAAAGACATAAGAGGCTTATAAGAGGAGCATATTTATAAGGATTAGAGGAATGTTTAGAAAAGAATTCCATTAGATTAGATTAGAGAAGATTAGGATCAAAACCCTAGTTCTTATTAGTTTTGGAGATTGAAGCAACTTGGAGACCATTGAAGATCAAGAACAGGAGCTTGAAGAGGATGGAGATTTGTTGACAAAAGATTCAATTCTTTCCTTAATCTTAGTTTTGTCTTTTAATGTGTATTCAAGTGTGGATTCTTAATTTTAATTCATGAACTAATTCTTTGTTTGAGGTTACAATGGATCTTATTGTGTAGTTTATTTTAATTGCTTCGCCATCAATTATTATGTTCTATTGTGAGGATTGTCTATGTGAATTAAACTTAATTGCTTAATTGTCTAGCTAACAATTCCATGATAATCTATATGAACTCGAGAGATGAAGTATAGATTTAGATCTGATCATGATAACATGTGTTTGTGATTTTTACATAGATGGAATTCATGATTCGTGTTTAGGATAGAGATATGCCTTTACGCCATATGTAATCTTATAGAGAACTTGTGATTTAAATCCTTTTAATTGTAATTCACATAGAGATATAGTGGATTAGTTAATTAGGGTGTCTTTCTTAATTCTATCATATGTGGATTTAAGTAAGTATGGGTATTATGCATCGAGAGTGGTTTTATCTGCTTCAGTGTTCTTGATTAACAATTCAAGATAAAAAAAATTGATGAGAAGTGTGTTAACTTAAATGAAGTAATAAGTGAAGTTGTGATCTTAAATCTTCACAATCTAATTTGTAATTAGGGGTAATTAGAATTAGTTTAATTAAGCAATTTACTTTATAACATTAAATTGATTGTTTAAATAAAATTAGTTTGGTTAAGAGTTAATAGCTGGTAATTTATATTAATAATTCTTCGTGGAAACAATACTCTACTTTCACTGTATTACTTTTGACTACGTATACTTGCG
>JAINUV010001088.1:0-63781 GCA_020205505.1 Panax japonicus
TAGTACTTTGTGAATAGTACTCGTGAATAGTACTTTTGTGAATAGTACCGTATAAATGAATAGTACTCATGGACAGTACTCCGACATGAAAAACTTAAAATTTAACAAGAATGTGCAGAAAATATCCTTGTGAAGCGATACTAGATGAAGCGCAAATTTCAAAGATATTCTACTAATTTCACGGAATATAGAAGTAATACTTTAACCGAATGATGGTATAATCAAGAATACGAGATGAAATAATATTACTCACATACTACAGAGTATGGAAGAAAATATTATTCCTATGAATACTGAACAAAATAATATCCCTTACCTTAGAAGAAGATTAGATATTGTTGCCTCTTTTTTAGTTCTAACAAAAGAGCTCTAACTCATGCAAGCATACATGTGTCAACAAGCAATACAGAGTAAGTCGAGTATCGATCCACGAAGAAAGTTCTCTAAATTAAACTATTATGCATCAACTAAATCACTATTTTTATATGCTTAAACTAATGCTTATAATTGTAAATTACTCTAAATGCAAATAATAACTAAAATAAGAATAATAATGTAATAAATCAAATCTGGAAATAATGGGATCCTAACTTCATTTAACAGATCATCTAATTACAACTGTCTTGCAAGATTATTCACGTATCACAGAAAAGTAGCCAAGAGCCCTAGTGTAGACATAACCATTTTTCAATGCATTATGACCTACTTACATAACATCCACATGTAATAGACACCATGTAATCATCAATGAAACCAACCTCACTATAAATCTATGTGAAATTTCAGCAATATTGAATTTAAGCACTAGCCCTTATTTAACTCATACGGTGAAACAGTATATGTCTATCTGATTCACGAAATACAAAGCTAAGCAAAACAGCCCCATATACGCATGCTATCATAATTACAATCCATACTCGCATGTTATTTTTCAATTCCATTCAAGCACCTAAAACGAATGGTGATCAATCATTCATGCATTTAAATCAACCATAATAGAAATTCCTTATGATACGCAAAACAGTTCAGCAATCAGGCCATAAGTTAGACTACATATTAAACTTTGTTAGAATCCCATAATGGAGTTTAGTTCATGACTGAATCGAAAGCCATTATGGGATCAAAGCAACGCATGGAAAATAAATAAGCAATTAAAAGAAAAAAGGTAGAATCGATCAAACCCAATTGCTGATTACAATCCCAACGTAACGTTCAAATCCTCACTAATATCTAGTAACATAAAAGTAAAACACCCACAATGACTGAATTCCCAAAGAAGAAGTAGTAAATAATAAAGCTATTTTTGGTTCTCCAATGGAAATCTCTCAAAGTGTAAACCCTGGTTTTCTTCTCAAAAACACGTAAAAACTAATGAATGATACATTTGGTGCCAACCAGTATTGTTTTAACCAACCCAAAATGCTTACAATTTAAAAATTAAAATAAAATAAATCAGCAGCCTCAGATGTCGTGCGCTGACGCGCGTGTCCCCTTTGTAATCGTCGCGCGGGTGCACGTCTTTAAAATCTGGTCAGTTAGGGTGATCACGCGGGCACGTGTGTTTATGCATGTGTAGCCGCGCGGCTTTTGCAATTTGGATTCTGTGTTCTGCTGCTGCTACATCCTTGTTCTGCTGCTCTTGTTCAATTTTCCTGCTAATGCTTGGTTTCTTTGCTCCAACCTCCATTAGCTCCATTGCCACCAACTATTGTCAAGCTATGCCATTTCCTGCACTTGTACACCAAAGGAGTTCTCAGTACATGCAACGAAAAATATTATGAAATGCAACTAAAAACACACTAAAATGTACTTGAGATGAACATAGTTCGCGTGAATTGATATCCAATAAGTAGGAATAAAAACCACTTATCAAATACCCCCAAACTTAAACTATTGCTTTCCCTAAAGCAATGCATACTATATAAACACTGAAAATGCAACTACATGCTATGTAACTAAATCATGATGCAAACGAGTCTCACATTGTTCCAGCCATAACAGAATTTTAGTCCAAAATGACTCAGCGAATTATCCAGATTTAAGAATACAATTTTAAACCAAACTATAGGCATAATATCATACACTCGGATAATTCATATATGTTAATGTTGTGTGTGTATGTGTTGTGTTCACCAAAACTTAATTTAAGCAAAGAATACAAATGTGAAACTGCTCAAAACAGAAAATTACAGTCTAAATCAAGACTCATGTATACTTATGCAGCAAAGACTATCCCAACATATCAAAACAAACTAAGGTTCAACAATGGGCTTAACTGCTTTATTGCTACTCACGAGGGCGATTTTCGCTCTTTTTCGCGGTGTTTATTGTTATTTTTCTTTTCTTTTCTCTTTTTTTTCACATGACTGTGCAATGCCTCATTCCATTAGGCAAACACTGCTACCCCTTAGTGAGCTTTCAACCAACAACTCCCAGACCATGAAAGACCTTAGGGTTCTAGGTGTTAAGACACCCATACAGGCTTACTTACTCAAGTGAAATAAGACTAGCCACATTATTGCTATTTTTTTATTTTTTTTACTTTTTTTAACACATAGCATACCCATGTTTTCTCAAAGTTTAAATATCGATGTTTTTTTACAGTCTAAGTCAATTTTCCACATATTTCTCTTTTTAAAACCATATTTTCTATTGAGCAATGCAACCCATCATTCTTATGCCTACAAGAAATTGCGAACACGGTAGTGCAAACCAAGAGAGAATGACAATGAGGAGAGAATGATGCGTATGTTTCTAAGAGGTTTGAAACCCGAGATAAATCAATATCTAATTTCTCATAAACTGTGTTTGTATTCAGATGTTGTAAATAGGGCTCAGTTATTGGAACGTGATAACGAGTCAACTCAACCAAGAGAAAGCAGCCGGCAAAATGATAATACCAGTGGTAGTAGTCATCGAAGTGGTGACAACAAACATGGAGGGAATCAATATGCCAGAAATGGTAACCACTTCGGTGGTAATCATGGCCAAGACAATAAGAATGGACATTTCAAGAAGAGGAGATTCAACAATAATGGAAAGACGTCAGATCAGCACCCATGGTTAAGGAAGGAGAACGACCACGTATCATATGCTTCGAATGCGAAGGGGAGGGACATATCTATCCAAACTGTGTGCAGCAGTCCAAAACATGTTACAATTGTGGAAGAGAAGGTCACCTAGCTAGATTTTGTCGTACAGGGAAGCCAAGTCCAGCTGGAACGGTGACACCAAATTCCATCCCAAACAAGTCAAAACCAGTAGTTCAAGGGAGAGCGTTTGTTGTGACCTCCTAGAAAGCAAGGAACCCGAACGAGGTCATCATGGGTAAGCTAATCATCAACTCTAGCGAAGTATATACCTTATTTGACATCGGTTCTATCCATTCTTTTATTTCTCCTACTTGCGCTCAACGTTTAAATTTGACTCCGAAGAAATTAGACTTTGACTTATCTGTTAAAACTCCGTTGGGAGAAACCATCATTACATCCACTGTTTATAAGTCTTGTTTGGTTCAAATCGGTACCCTCACATTACCTGTCGATCTTATTTCCTTAAAAATACTTGCATTTGACGTGATTCTAGGGATTGATTTGTTAACTACTCATCATGCTAAAATTGATTATTTTTATAAGGTTGTTAGCTTTCATATTCCTAATCAACCTATTATGCGAATTCAAGCGACCAAACCATTAAATTTAATCATGGTCATCTCAAGTCATAAAGCTATTCATTTATTAAAAAACGGATGTCAAGCTTTCTTAGCTAATGTCACATATTTAAACAAAAATATGTCAGATTTGAATGATATTTCTAGTGTTAATAAATTCCTTGACGTATTCCCCGAAGAACTTCCTGGCCTACCCCCGGAGCGTGAAATCGAGTTTGGTATCGACCTTGAACCCGGTACAAAACCCATTTCCAAAGCTCCATATCGAGTGGCTCCTATTGAACTTCAGGAGTTAAAAACCCAACTACGGGAATTGTTAGACATCGGTTTCATTCGTCCTAGTACGTCTCCTTGGGTGCTCTTGTTCTATTCGTGAAGAAGAAAGATAGAAGTATGCAACTTTGTATTTATTATCGAGAGTTGAATCATGTCACTATCAAAAATAGGTACCCGTTGCCTCGCATTGATGACCTGATTGACCAGTTGCAAGGAGCCAAATTCTTTTCAAAGATTGATCTTCGTTCCAGATATCATCAGTTAAAGATTAAAACTGATGACATTCCAAAGACTGCTTTCAGAACTCGGTATGGGCATTACGAATTCCTAGTCATGTCTTTTAAATTGACTAATGCTCCTGCTGCCTTCATGGATATGATGAACCGAGTATTCAAGGAATATTTGGATCACTTTGTGGTCGTCTTTATTGATGACATCCTCATTTACTCCAAAAGCCGTGAAGATCATGAGCAACATTTGAGGTTGCTACTTCAAAAGCTTCGTGAAAACAAGTTATATGCCAAGTTGAAGAAATGCGAGTTCTGGCTTGAGGAAGTAGCATTCCTTTGGCACGTGATATCAAATCATGGAATAACTGTTGACCCGGTAAAGATTGAAGTAATTCAAAGCTAGGAGCAACCTAAGTCAGTGACTGAACTACATAACTTTCTTGACTTAGTTGGTTATTATCGGAGATTCGTAGAAGGGTTTTCTCGAATCACTACTCCATTAACTCAGCTGATTCGAAAAGATACAAAATTCGATAGGACCAAGGAATATGAGAAGAGTTTTCAAGAACCCAAGAGGAGGCTTATTTCAGCACCTGTTCTGACAATACCATCTGGCTCGGAAGGATTTGTCATCTACAGTGATGCTTCAGGCAAAGGGTTAGGATGTGTTCTCATGCAACATGGGAAAGTCATAGCCTATGCCTCACGACAACTCAAAGAATATGAGAGGAATTATCCTACTCATGATCTAGAGTTGGCAGCTATCGTTTTTGCACTCAAAATTTTGAGGCATTACCTGTATGGAGAGAATGTGGAGATCTATACGGATCATAAAAGCCTCAAATATTTCTTCACTCAAAAGGAACTCAACATACGGCAACGACGATGGCTTGAGCTATTGAAAAATTATGATCATACCATTCAATATCATCCTGGAAAAGGGAACGTAGTAGCTGATGCATTGAGTAAAAGATCATATGTGGGTACGAGTGCATTATTATCAACGCAAAGGTCCATTTTATATGACTTACAAAGGATGGAGATAGAGTTAAAGACTCCAGAGACCCATGTGATGATGGCGAATATACGAGTAGAACCGACTTTAATCGATAAAGTTAAAGCTGCTCAAGCTACAGACCTGGAGCTGACGCATATGAGAAAAAAAGTGCAAGAAGGTGCTATTTCGGAAGCAAGAATCGATAAAGAAGGAATACTTTGAGTCAACTCTAGACTTTATGTTCCTAACGATTCTGACTTAAAGTATAAAATCATGATGGAGGAGCACAACACACCATTTATAATCCATCCTGGGAGTACCAAAATATATCGTGATCTTCGACATACATTTTGGTGGAGCAATATGAAGAGAAAGATAGAGGGGTTTATCTCAAGATGTCTAACTTGTCAACGAGTCAAGGCGGAGCATCAATTACTAAAAGGTCCATTGCAACCACTTGAAATTCTAGAACGGAAGTGGGAGCACATTACCATGGATTTCGTTACTGGTCTTCCCAAGGTTTCTCAAGGCATAAATGTGATTTGGGTCATTGTTGATAGATTAACAAAGTCTACTCATTTATTACCGATATGAGAAACTTATACACTTAAACGTCTTGCTCGTATGTACATAAAAAAGATTGTAAGATTGCATGGTATGCCAGTATCCATAGTTTCTGATCGAGACCTAAGATTCACTTCAAGATTTTGGGTTAGTTTTCAAAAAGCTATGGGAACGGATTTACGATTTAGTTCGATATATCATCCTCAAATGGATAGGCAGTAGAAAAGGACTATTCAAACTCTTGAAGATTTATTAAGACTATGTGTCCTTGACTTCAAGGGAAGTTGGGACAAGTTCTTACCATTAGTGGAGTTTTCCTACAAAAATAGTTATCAAGCAAGTATTGGCATGGCTCCATTTGAGGCATTGTATGGAAGAAAGTGTCGTTCTCCAGTATGCTGGGATGAGGTGGGTGAAGCAACGTTGTTGGGATCGAATTTGGTATATATGACTACGGAAAAGATTCAAACGATCCGACTACGTATAAAAACAACACAAGATCGACAAAAGAGTTATGTTGATCTTCATCGAAAGGACGTGAAATTCAATATTGGAGATCATGTGTTGTTACGTGTTTCTCCATGGAAAGGAGTTACGAGATTTGGAAAGAGAGAAAAGCTCAATCCTCGATTCATTGGCCCATTTATAATCCTCGATCGAGTAGGAACTGTGGCCTATAAACTCGTCTTACCGCCAAGTATGTCTAGTGTTCATAACATTTTTCATATATCTATGTTACGTAAATATGTGAAAGACCCGAACCACATTATTGAATTAGAACCAGACGAGATAGTGGAAGATTTAATATATGAACAGTTACCTGTTAAAATCTTAGATAAGAAGGATCATATTCTACGCTCTAAAAGTTATACATCAAGTTAAAGTTTTGTGGAGAAACCACGATGTTGAGGAAATGACCTTGGAGTTAGAATCTGAAATGAAATCAATGTATCCTCACCTCTTCGACATACCAGGTACGCACCATAATTTTGAGAATGAAATTTCATAAGAAGGTAAGGTTGTAAGACCCCAACTTTTATGAATAAAGAATAATTTTCTCGAAATATATTTTTGAATATTATGGTGTGGATTTGATATAATGTTATAGTTGTGGGTAATATTTTAAAATTTTTCAAAGTAAGCAAGTGGTTATATAATATTCGATTGGTCAGAGAATATTTGTACGATGACACAATCATTGGTGGACCCCATAACGGAAGTATTGTCGTAGTTAGAAAACGACAGAATTATCTTTTTATAAAAATAACGGCGAAAGTTTTACCGTTAAACTGTTGAACTACCCGGTAGTAAAAGTACAGTAATACGCGTGGTTGCATAGTAGCACACGGTATTGATTATTGATGCTTACGTGAGAAGTCACACAGTTATACTTAATTATTGCTACAGTAATTGTTGCATCATATCTCTCATATTATTGATTCAATTATTGTCACAGTATCATCTGCATAATAATAATTATTATTAAATCAATAATTGAGACGACAAAGTTATTCATATTATTATTTGCAATATTGACAATGTCTAGAAGTTCTGTCAAGTAGAGGTTTGGTCACCTAATTGCGCGCCAATAAGGGGAAATCCTTATTAGAAAGCCCCCTCTTTCCTGGGAACGACCTGGTTGTTAAATATTGTGAGTTATAATATTAATGATGAATAAATTGTGTTGATTAAAGATGAAATTGATAGTTCCATTGTGTTGGGATTATTAGTGCTAGTGGAAATCGACATTTATTTTGATAATAATTGATGTCTGGAGGTTATATTGACCAATCGGGTAATTAATCGGATAAATGAGCAATTAATTGCTATTATTTCACATGATTATAACTATTTATTCACATGTGAGTACTATTGATTCACATTCATGTACTATTAGGAGAGGTGGTGCAAAATTGATAATACTTGCATGACTAAATTAAAAATGAAGGTAATATACTGTAATTAGTTTTTTCAAATGATTATACTATTAAGTCACATGAATGAACTATTAATTCACATTATATACCATTAGGGGAGGTGGTGCAAGTTTAATAGTACTTGCAAGACTAAATTAAAAATGAAGTAAAAGAGGAAGGTATTATACTATAATATTTTGAGCCCCAAAACCTGCAATTGTCGAAGCTATATTATCCTATAAATAGAAGCTCATTCTTCCTTTATTTCTCACCAATTCACTAAAGCTATAGAACAATTATTATAGAGAGAAATTATAGAGAGAAAGAAGAAGAGAAGTCTGCTACCTCACTATTCCAGTATTCAGTCTTCTTCTAAGGTAAGGGGTATTATTCTTTCGTATTCATGAAGAGGGTTATTTTTTTTCAATACTCATAAGAGTTGTTATTGCATTCTTTATTATTATGTTGGAATAACCTGTCTATGCGAAGTACCACATACATGGTGAAATTCTTCTATTATTCCATTCTTTATTATTCTGTTGGAATAACCTGTCTGTGCGATCTATCGCATGCCTGGTGAATTCTGTTGTTATTCCATTCTTTATTATTATGTTAGAATATCCTTTCTGTGCCGATTACACATGCTCTGGTTCCATTCTTTATTATTTTCTTGGAATATCCTGTCTGTACGGATTACGCATTACCTGGTTCCATTCTTTATTATTCTGTTGGAATAACCTGTCTATGTGGATTACCGCATGCATGGTGAATGATCCTTCATATTCATTCCTTATTAAATTGTGGAAATGATCTGTCTACGTGGATTACCGCATGGCGGGCAAAAATCTATTTGTAGTTTCATATATTCTATTATACTCAGTTGGTTAGAGTTTTGGCTTCTATACTCCATAAAATTAGTAGAATATCCTGGATATTTGCGCTTCATCCAGTATCTTTTTATGGAAATATTCTTCTGAGCATTCTTGAATTTTACTCCACAAAACAGTATCATGTTAACAATTTGGACGTTATTGATTTCTAGATAAATTAAATTATAAATCTTTAAACAAAATTCCTAGAACTTATTTTATTGAATTCTTATATCACTGTCATCATCCTCATGTTTATAATATGTTGAAAGTCATATGTGGCATATAGTGCATAGATGGACTTGGTGTGATTATGACCAGGGATTATTCGGTATAATCATGACTGTAATGTTACAAATGATGTGGTAAAAGTTCTCATTGGCCGTAGTGCATTGATGGATAGTTGTTGGCATGATCATGATCATTGATGAATACACGAATATCCCTAGCCCGTAGTGCATGGATAATTTGTGGTCGTGATACTAATGAATATCCTTAGCCGTAGTGCAGGGATAATGTGGTTTATTTATTAAGCTGAGTCTCAGCGATAAAAGTGATGGAAAAACCTTTTAAATCATAGAAGATAGTAGATTTTATTCTCTACTTGACTCTTCTAATGGATTGCTTGTTGCGCTGCAGTTAAACTTGATGCTTGTTATATTTTATCAATTTAACACTGTTGAAGGCTAACGATAAATTATTCTGCATTATCTTTGTCATAATATTTTTTACTGGACTAGTTGAGCTCATCCTTTCTTTCACTGTTCTCTTCAGGAAATGAGAATATAGCTGGGACGAGTCGGGGAACGGATTGACGGTCCAGATGGTTGTTTTATTAGTCCTCACTATTCTATAAAATTGTGTGACAATAAATGTAATGAGGACTCCATTGAGTGTGGATATTGTCTAGGTGACAATATTCTTATTAAAACTCTTAGATTATGTTTTGTCGTATTTTACACGACTGTTGTATAATTAAGTTGTATTTGAATTTTGTACCATGTATTTGGAGACTCAAGATGGGTGATGTATACCTATTTTGGTGGCGTCACAACAGTAATACGCTTGGTTGCATAGTAGCACACGGTATTAATTATTGATGCTTACTTGAGAAGTCACTCAGTTATACTCAATTATTGTTACAGTAATTGATGCATAATATCTCTCATATTATTGATTCAATTATGGTCACAGTATCATCTGCATAATATTTTGTATTATTAAATCAATAATTGAGACGATAAAGTTATTCATATTATTATTTTCAATATTGACAATGTCTAGAAAGTTCTGTCAAGGAGAGGTTTGGTCACCTAATTGCGCGCCAATAGGGAGAAATCCTTATCAGAAAGCCTCCTCTTTCTTGGGAATGATCTGGTTGTTAAATATTGTGAGTTATAATATTAATGATGAATAAGTTCGTGTTGATTAAAGATGAAATTGATATTTCCATTGTGTTAGGATTATTAGTGTTAGTTGAAATCGACATCTATTCCGATAATAATTGATGTTGGAGGTTATATTGACCAATTGAGTAATTAATCGGATAAATGTGCAATTAATTTTTATTAATTCATATGCTTATAACTATTTGTTCACATGTGTGTGCTATTGATTCACATGCATATACTATTAGGGGAGGTGGTGCAAGATTGATAATACTTGCATGACTAAATTAAAAATAGAGGTATAGATGAAGGTACTATACTGTAATTATTTTTTTCACATGATTGTACTATTGATTCACAAGATGTAATATTAGGGGAGGTTGTGCAAGTTTGATAATACTTTCAGGACTAAATTAAAAATAAAAGAAAAGATGAAGGTATTATAATGTAAAATTTCGAGCCCCAAAACTTGCAATTATCGAAACTATATTTTTCTATAAATACAAGCTCGTTCTTCTTTCATTCTCACCAATTCACTAAGACTCACAAGAGCAATTATAGAGAGAGAAGCTATAGAGAGAAAGAAGAAGAGAAGTCTGCTACTTCACTATTCCAGTATCCAGTCTTCTTCTGAGGTAAGGGATATTATTTTGTTCAGTATTCATAGGAATAATATTTTCTTCCATACTCTGTAGTATGTGAGTAATATTATTTCGTCTCGTATTCCTGATTATACCATCATTCTGTTAAAGTATTTCTTCTATACTCCGTGAAATTAGTAGAATATCTTTGAAATTTATGTTTCATCTAGTATCGCTTCACAAGGATATTTTCTGCACATTCTTGTTAAATTTTAAATTTTTAATGCCGGAGTATTGTCCATGAGTACTATTCATTTATACTATATTGTACTATTCACAAAGTACTATTCTCAAAGTACTATTCACGAATACTATTCACAAAGTACAATTCACGGAGTACTATTCCCGAAGTACTATTCATGGGGCACTATTCACCCGGGGTACTATTCATAATAAAAATTGATTTCTTTTCGGTCCAAATCATTTTTGATACAGTATCATTCTTGAATTTTACTCCACAAAGCAGTAGCATGTTGACAATTTGGATATTATTGAATTCTGGATAAATTAAATTATAAATTTTTAAATATTTATCCTTTGCTTGCTTTTAATTGAATTCTTATATCATTGTCAACATTCTCATGATTATATTGTGATAAAAGTCATATGTGGCTTACGTGCATAGATGTACTATTGATTGATATGCTTATGATCAGGGATTATTCGGTATAATCATGACCGTAATGTTACAAATAATGTGGTAAAATTCTCATTGGCCTGTAGTGCATTGATGGACAGTTGTTGGTATATGATTATCACCAGAGATTATTCGGTATAATCATAACCATTGATGATTACATGAATATCCTTGGCCCGTAGTGCATGGATGATTCGATGATGTGGTTTATTTAATAAGCTGATCAGTCTCAGCGATAAAATTGATGTCATAGAAGATAGTAGAAATCATGCTCTACTTGACTCTTCTAATGGATTGTTTGTTCCGCTGCAGTTAAACTTGATGTTATTATATTTTATCAGTTTAACACTGTTGAAGGCTAACGATAATTTATTATGCATTATCTTAGTCATAATATTTCTTACTGGGCTAGTTGAGCTCACCCTTTGTTTTTATTGTTCTCTTTAGAAAATGAGAATATAGTTGGGACTAGTCGGGGAACGGAGTGACGGTGCAGATGTTTGCATTAGTAGTCTTCACTATTCAGTGAAATAGTGTATTAATAATTGGACTTTATTTGAGTTTGGATACTCTCTAGGAGACATTATCCGTGTTGAAACTCTCAGCTAGGTTTTGTCGTATTGTATAAAAAAAAGTTTGTATTTAAATTCTGTACCATGTATTTGGCGACTCAAGATGTGTGATGTATACCTATTTTGGGGGCGTCACAAAGAAGGCACGATCAGAACCGGTCAAAATGACTGAAGGAAGTTCATCTCAACATATCCTCGTATCTTGGGAAAAGTTTGAAGAGTTTAAGAAGCAAATTGTTGAGATGAATGTCGTATTAAGAGAACAGTGCAGAGTAACTCAAGAACCCAAACTAAAAACTCAGACCGAATCCTCTGCACAGGGAGATATGCGAGTAACATGAAATGATAAGGATACCCAAATGTCGACTCAGTTATCCCCACTCGACGTCAGATCAGCTAAAGCCCTTGTTACTGGACCAATAGAGACTTGAATTGGATTAGCCCAAGCGTTACTTCTTTGATCCTCATCCACGGCTAAGCTAAGCATGTCCTCATCAAAAAGTGATGCAAATATTTGTTACATTTTAATTTACTAGTAGTATAAAATGACTTGATGTTCTTAAACTTATCATCAAAATTACATTACCATACCATCACTATTAACTAAACACTCAATATATTAAATTTTTAAGTTAAATATGAAATATAAATTTATCCTTCAAATTTACAAATGTGATTCTTTTTTGTAAAACTGAGTGAGTAAATATTGTCTAAAACTAAATTCATTTGTACCAATTTTAGAATTTTAATCTCTTAATTTCATATAACCTGAACGCTATATTTGTTTGCAAGGATTACACTTGGGATATGACTATTAATCCTAAGTGTCTTGTTTGTTTTTAAATTTAGACTTAAGACTATTAGTCAAGTGATTATAAAATGGCTTAATATATGAGATTATTTAATACCATATTCAACAAGGTATTATAATCCCCACCATTATGACTAAAATTTTCTAAACAAAATTATCTTCAACCTTTTTCTAAAATGACCACAATATCCTATTATATTCAATAAGCTTATTATTGGTAAACAACTTGTTATTGATAAACAACTTATTAATAAACAGTTTATTATTCATAAATAGTTTATTATTTAAACAACTTATTGGTAAACAACTTATTAGTAAACAACTTATTATTTAAATAGTTTATTAGAAAACAACTTATTATTGATAAACGACTTATTATTGGTAAACAATTTAACAATAAGTTGTTAACCAATAAGTTTATTATTAGTAAACAACTTATTGGTAAAAAACTTAATTATTATTGGTAAACTACTAATTATTTAAATGACTTATTAATAAACATCTTATTATTTAAACAATTTGTTATTGGTAAATAGAGTTGTTTACCAATAAGCTTATTATTGATAAACAACTTATTATTTAAACAAATTATTATTTAAAGAGCTTATTATTGGTAAACAGTTTATTATTTAAACAACTTATTATTGGTAAATAGTTTATTATTTGTAAACAACTTATTATTTAAACAGCTTATTGGTAAACATCTTATCGGTAAATAGTTTATTATTGGTAAACAACATATTTGTAAACAACTTATTATTTAAACAACTTATTATTATTAAACAGCTTATTGGTAAACAACTTATTATAGGTAAATAACTTATTGTTTAAACAACTTATTGGTAAACAACTTATTAGTCCTATTCATATTTAAATATTGGCTTTTTGTTTGTCAAAGCTTATTTAAATAGCTTATTGGTAAATAACTTATTGTTCATCATTTTTTGATGTATAAACAAGTTTAAATTATAGCTTAAAATATGTTATTATTGGTAAGGGTATAATAGTCCAAATGTTATATTTTTTATCCAATCCTTTAATTAATTCTAGAAAAAACAAACATAACATCATGAGATTATTTTAAGTTATCCCATGAATAATTCTATAAAAAACATATAACTAGGACTATTTAATAATATGATTAATAATCTTAGGATTATAATAGCATGGATTATAATTTTGGATTATAATCATTGCAAAGAAAGATGACCGAATAGTATTTATCATAATGGATAAAGAAGTAGACACTCCAGCCAAAAAATGATTCATGTACAGTCGGAACAAAAGAATTTGTAGTTAGCACTTCAATCACAATGATAAAAGAAAATAATTAATGAATTGTAACTAATGAATATTGATCATTCTTTATTAATACACTTACTAGATTTCAACAAATCAACAACAATTGCATACAACCGCATGCAAAACACTAGAATTCACAACCAATAATCACAAAAACATACATAAAACCCAAATACAGTCTTGAGCCTTAATTAAGACCGTTAATATGAAATATAACTGTTAATTCGATATCTTCTATTAGCATGTGAAGCCTGGTGGTAGCGATTTCTCACACGCGCTAACGAGCAAACCTAAGGTAACTGGCACATTAAGGTTAATCCCTAGCACATTAGCCTTAATCGCGGTGCAAAGGCAAACAGCAGCCTCAAGATCAGCCAAGCCCCCGATCAACTTGCAGCATTTGCTCGAGGAAACTCCAACAACAAGGTTAACAAGCCCTCCAAGAAGGTTAGTACAAACACCTAACTTCAATGTATCTTTAGGGCAACTAGCAGGGTTCACTTTGGGCGCCTTTGGAGGGGCCAATGGCCTGGGATGGCAAGGGTCACAAGCGCTAGAAAATGTCGCGAAAAAGAGGAGGGAGGAGATTAAAATGGAGGAGGAGAGCTTGTTGTTGGCCATGGCTAGGTGGTGGTTAGAAAATTAGGGTTTAGGGTAGTGTGGAGTATTTTAGTGGAAGGTGTCCTTTTTAAAGGAAGATTTTGAGGTGAGAATTGGGTAGTTTGATTGAGTGGAAAGCAAGAGCAGACAAAAGACGTGTCTACTAGTTGTTAGTTTTTTGTAAACTTGTGCGGAAGGAGATGCTTTGATATCTAGTGGTTATTTATAGTGTAAGAATTAATAGAGGGATAAATTTGAATACAGGAACACATGGGTAGAGTTATGCATTTTTTCATTCACTTCTATTTTGATGTTGGAAGAATCATGGATCAGCGTTATGTTGTGGCTCTGATTAGAAAATTTCACATTTATAGAGCTATTTTTCTAGACAGACATTGTCAGTTTAAGTTTGGATTAAAAGTTCTCAAAAAGGAGGGGAGGGGAGGGGAGGGGAGGAGAGGGGAGGGGAGGGGATGGGGGGAGTTTGGATTAAAAGAATATGACCTCAAGGTACTAATGCATAATTGGAGCCGACAAAGCTTAGTTGGTTTGCGAAGCCCTTAATCATGCATTTTGGGATTGTCTCATACTTCTCCTGATCCAACGTACCAATGACAATTATGACATGATAGTCAAGTGTCATGTGTAAGCCCGATCTTGGACTTGTTTAATATTTTAGGTCTCATGGGTTTGAGATAATGTTATAACAACTAGGGTTTTTAATTGCAATATAAACCACTTGTTTTATATGTTATTATAAAGTGTGTGATGATTAATAAATACATTAGGCATGCAATGCTAACCACCATTTGGTATCATTCTTTGAATTTTTTCGATCTTTTTCTTAATTTCATCCATTTATTCATTCAACTGATATACCTCGTGTTATTTGATTTCTATTCATCTTTATTTTTCACGATTGTGTCTATTATTTGATCCTAAATCTAATATACCCCTTGGAAAGGTTTGAGTCTCACTTTCTGCTAAATTCATCAAACCCTTTTCCTTGCCCTTAGTATAGATTTTTTTTTTTGAATTTTTGTATATAAGCGAAAAATAAAATAAATCAACTCTACTTGAAACGACACAAGATTCCCCCTTGCGTACTTTCAACATAGTGATTAGGGTTTTGAGCTTTATACTATTTTGTTCATAATAAGGCTAGGTTCGAGGTTCAGTTTGTTTTTATGTAAGAAAAAATCATCCTTTATAATAAAAAAAAATAATAAAATAAAATATTCTTATATATCAGAATTTAATTCTAACGATAGCTAAGGATACATGGACATGGTTAAACTTTCCTAGGATCAGCTCATGAAATTCTCAACTTGCTTAACTGAATTTGCACAAGATCAGATGATAGTATGATACAACGTCTATTCCGTGATGAGAAGTTCCATTGTGTAATAAAATTTGTCACATATTATATAACTTTGGATTTTAATAAAATTTCTTGGTGCCGATCAAAAACAAAAAAGAAGTTCCATTCTGTAATTTAATACAATTTTAGAAACGTTGAACTTTCACAGAGGTTTGCTTGTTGCCCAAAGCAGAAATATTGTGGGAAACCACATGTACCCGTAAAATTAGTCCAATGTTTTAAGATATTCAAATATCCATCATTAATATATATAAAGAAATGGAAAAAAAAAAAGAAAAGGAAAAAAAAACCGAAATAAGATGTTTGCATGTACTTATGACCATACACAAAGCAAAGTCAGCACCTCTCTATTACTAAATCTTTTAAAATGAAAGGTTAACGTTTCTATTAAGGAGAGAGGACCTAATGTTTCAAACCTATTCTAATTGAATTTACCGTATAGTCATGAGTCTAATGAGTGGCTTGATATAGCTGCACTTCGTTTTCATGCAACATGTAAGCAAACTTTATTAAAAAAGGAAAAAATTAAACTTTAGAAATGAAAAGAGAAAAAAAGACATGATAGGTAGAATTAAATGCCGTATAGAATAGGACAAGTACCGGTAGCTAGGCAATTTGTTGCATATGAACAACTAACAGAATGCCATATATGGATATGAGTTTCTCAAATGGGGAAAGAGGGAACCTATCTTCTTGGTATTTTCTGTCAGTCCTGTGTATATTTGTTCATTACTCCTCTGTCATTTTTCAATTATTGTTCACTACTCCTTTGTCATTTTTCAATTATTGACCATATCCACTGTAGTGTGTGGTTTACATAACTATTCACGGATTTTCAAGTGCCATTTTAAGCATTGATTAATCAGATTGTTCGGGACAGAATCGTCTCTTTGATGGTGTTTGATCACTGGTTGAACCACTTGCAATTAATGGCATCAATCTAACGCGCTTGTAGAGGTATTACATGTACACTACAAAAAAAAAAGAAGCTTAATTCCGATGGAATTAATCTCGACGGAATTAATTCCGTCATAAATAATTTAACTCCGACGGAAAGTTTAGTCGCAAATAATTGCGTTGAAATTATCGCATCCTCGATGAAATTCCGTTGACATTATAAAGGCCCATTGACGCGAACAATTCTCGCACGCGCGTGTTACGTTCTGATTACTTTTGACGGAATATCCGTCGGGAATAGATTATGTTCGACAGACCTATGGTCGACGGATATTCCATAAGAAATAATTTTTTATTACCCTAAATCTCCAAGTCCTCCCTCACCCGCATTAGTACATTTTATCTCTTTTCTCTCTATTCCCACACTACAAGAAAATCACTCATTGCCGATGGGTTATGCCGTCGCAATGACCTTATTGCCGTCGGCAATGAGGTCATTCGCGATGGGGCATGCTGTCGCCCCTCAGGTCGTCGCCCCTGGCTCCCGTCGCTCACCGTCGATAATTATGTCATTGCCGAAGGTCCCATTGCCGACGGCACGTCGTCGGCACTATAACATAAGTGACGGCCACAACGACGGACAGACCGTCGGTAATAAACATAATTAAATTTTAAAATTTCAGTCAGTACCGATGGGGTGCCCGTCGCCAATGAGTATCATCCCCCGTCGCCAATGATTTTTATTTAATTTAGTTCTGGATTCGTCGCTATAGGTCATTGCCGACGGCACCCCCCGTCGCCTAAGTCCCCGTCGCCAATGACCCAACTCCAAAATTTTTTTATTGAAATTGCAAAATTCCCCTGTTCATTTACATATACATTTTACCTGTTATAAACTAAAGAAAAACAAATAATGACAATGTACAAATATCAATAACAATCATATCTTTTACTATCAACAATCAATATAATTAGATACCAAACTCTAGTCTGTACAACTCAAAAGCTAAATACATACATGAAAGTCAAAATATAAATATAAACTAACTACTGCCCAAGATCAGGAATCTCTGTGCCATCGCCTTCCGTCCCATCGCCGGTCCCACCTCCGGTCCCATCACCGGTCCCATCCTCCATAGTCTCATCAGCATCAGTCCGGCGATCATCACCATCTCCTCCACGGGCATCGCCTGTGCCGCCATCTCCACCCCCACGAGTCTCATCAACAAGACCCTACAAAATTAAAATATTAATAACGAAGTCCAAAATAGAGCATATTTCACTACAAAAAAAATGGGCCTTCAGCAACAACCGATTTTCGTTGCTAAAGGGTTTTGGCAACGACTTTATTGTCGTTACATCTTTCGTTGCGCAATGAGCGTTGCTAATTGTTCCTCAATGAACGTATTTTTTTCGTTGCCAAAAGTAATACATTTTGCAACGAAATTTGACTTTCGTACAGAGACATCGATCCTTTAGCAACAAAATGTATTGTTGCGGAATAATTAAAATGTCATTGCTAAAAACCCCATTTCGTTGCAAAAGCCTGCTAATTGGCAACGAAATGAACTCTTTTTTTTGGCAACGACCATGCATTTTCGTTGCGATTGACACCATTTTGCAACGAAATTTTTCGTTGCAGTAAATTATGAAAATTGTTGCCTAAGCTTGCTTTCGTTGCAGAATGTAAACTTTTTAGCAAAGATTTTCGTTGCTGATTATATTATTTGGCAACAACATTATGCTGAATCAGCAACGAAAATGTTTGTTGCTGGTTATTTTTCAATAGCAACGAAAGTCGTCGATTAGCAACGACATTATATGTTGCCGTTTCTTTATATGTGCAACGAAAGTTGATATAATTTGCAACGATAAAAAATGTTGCCTTTTATTTTAGTATTAACAACAATATCCTCTCCGTTATTATTAGGTTAATTTTTCGTTGCCAAATATTATATTTTTAATGCTATTAGCAACGAAAATTTGTTGCTAAATGAATAAAAAAATGTTGCTATATTAAAACTTGTTCAATGCTTTGGTAACGAATTATATTGTTGCCAAATCAAAATTTGACATTCTTTTTGTGTACGTGGCTGGCTCACTTTCCCCATAGCAAATAATGGCAAAAATACAAAAAACTAAAATATTATTAACTTAATAAAATCATCCACTACATAATCATTCATTATCTTTACAATTAATCATTTAAAACTACCACAGTTCTTCAATCGAAGTATATATCTACATATAAAGAGAGAGTACACTTCATAATTTCGTCCCTTCTCTTCCGTAAACGTAGCACAGAAATTTGATACCCACTATTGTAAGCAGGTCGTAGAAGCAGTCTTCCTGCACACATTTAAAATAATAGCAAGTCAAGAAAATGAAGCAAATAGGTCACCAAATGCACTTAGTACCAAAATCAATACACAAAGACAATAGAGTTGCTATGTGGTACAATGTCAAGGCTTGGTTCCTATTTCATAATACTTTAGAATACCACCAATTTGTTGTTCAATTTGAGTGACTAAACAATAAATATGGTTGACACATCAATGCATAATCACTCTCCAACCTGGTTATAGCACTATTTGATACTTCATAACAAAGAATCAAAGAGAACACAGAAAACATACTGAGAGCATTGTGTATGGCACAACCAAGCAAATTAGTTTTTCATGTAATTATTTACTAGGCAATTTAGTTAGATTACAAAATTACTCAGTTGAGTTGTTCAACAAGCTGACTCAAAGACATCCGAGTTAAATGCAAGAGAATATACTTGCTTTTTTGATGTTGTTAAGGTAGCAAGTAAATCCCTGATTTGCTCATTGTAAACTTCAAGGACGATAACAGATATGCGAAACGTAAAAGTCTCTTTCCGTTCCTCGACCACTTTAAATAAATTCTCCAAAGTTCTATAATTGACTCCTCGATTATGTTCAGTGCCCTCCATGGTAAAAGTCTTTCCCGCCCCTGTTTCCCCATATGCAAATATGCAAACATTTTAGCCATCTAACACTGAGACCACCATAGGTGAAGCATCTGTAAAAACATCAACTAGTACAGAAAAAAAAAATAAGAAAAACTCTAAATTTTGTGATCTGTATAGTACAACAGCAAATTAGTAGTATAGTACTGCTTACAGTCATTCTCAAACTAATACACATCTACATTCTCATACTAATACATATCCACTACTAGAAAATCTACCTTAATGATATTAGTAACTAATTAACTAACTAATCGGTCTCTTTAACTTGGTAAGTTTACCTTTGTAAAAGGCAGTTGATCAATAAGATAATCTACTAATCTAGACTGTCTATATTAATGGAACCCTGCTACAAGGGTGGTTATAGAACTTAGTAAAAAACAGTGCAAGAATGGACATTTTTTAAGAGAAATTTAATATACCTCATACTCACTGAATCTACCAGTATTGCATATCCTCTCGAAAAGTTCTCCTCCAGCGACATATTCCATGACAATGGCTAGATGTTTGCCACCATCACATGCTTTTTTTTCCTAGTTGATGCCTGTCAGTTGTCATAACATGAGCTCAATTTATCCCTTCAAAAGAATAAAAATAGAGGCCACAATTTGTATCCTGGATATCATATGACTTTACTTGATTGCCCCGTAAATGATAAAGAGTTATCAACTTACTTGGATTACAAACTAACAAAGGAAGTTGCTAATTGCTTTAGTTGATAACAGTTGCAGGGGGTTGGCATCAATGGACAGAAGATTTCAAAGGCATGTTTAGTCAAATAGAGTTATATAAACCCTCCAAATGGCTTTCTTGAATATATGCACCATGGTATCATTTAAAGTTTTCCAATTCTAAAAAATAACTCAATACAAGTTATCATCATCTCAAGTTCACAACAGATAATTATTGTGTTTTATTATTTATTATTTTGATAATTTTACTTTACCAGGCAACCAAACAGAGAAACAGATTCTACGGGCAACAAACAGCCATCACATGCACAGAAAATAAACAAAATTGAAAATTTATTGAGTAGATAAAAGAGAGCAGACAAGCGTGCCGTGAAGTCTATCAGCAGGTGTTGTGTTAGCACTACTACAAAACAGTATAATGATTATTAATTTTAAAAGCTTTTAATTGCTTAATTTTAAATTAAAACATTGCTGACAGCAAATTAAGAGCTAATAGTCAACAAACATTGATGAAAATTTTAGTGCATGAAACGCTACCTGCAATATAATTATTTTACCACACTGTGAGCTAGCTAGTACTTTATAATAATAATAATAATTATTATTATTATTATTATATATTTATATGAATATATATACTATGAATCAAGAGTGATATTTAGTTACACAAATATAATGATTATTAGCCCCAAAAAGAACTCTAACCATGGCCCAATAGGCCTACTGCTGCTGCCGAGGCAGCAGCCTTACACACTGCCAACCAAAAATTATAACTCATGTGTTAACTTAGCTGCCAAAAACTTTTAACATGTTATATACTCTTTATATCCTTACTTGTATTGAGATAACAATTCAAATATTATGATTAGATCTTTAATTTCATCATGTAATTCAAATTAGTTACCCAAACTGATATAACCACCCTTTTTTGCTGCATTCTGCTGCTGCACATAGGTAGCAGCCCTTGACCCCCTTCTTCTTGCTATTTGCAACCTTTGAAACTTAAGTTCAGTTATACCAAGTATTTCAAGCTTATAGAATCCCTCCATTTCAGTCTTAAAATGCTACCAAAATAGAATCTCCAAATGACTTGACATACTAAGTCTAACTTTTCATTGTTAATTAAAATTGAGCTTTGTTCTAGCTTAACACACTCAAACCCTCTAATTAGCATTACATATGATTAATAAATCAAGCCCAAGCTCTAATTCTACCAAAGTTTTGATTTTAGATAAAAAAACAGTTCATTGGAGCATTCTAACAAACACCTTACGTACACAGTTTTTAAACACTATTTTCATAGTTATTGGTTTGTTTTAAAAACCCAGTTTAGCTCCCTTATTGCTTCACACAACCCACCCTATTCTCCTTTGTTTTATTCCAGTCCAATAGCAGTTGGTTTCACAGTTGAACCAAACATATTGACCGTGGGAAATAATTAAATACCTACTAACCTTTCATTATTTTAAAGGTTTGATATCAACAAACTAACAGTGAGTTTTTAATAACCCATGCATAGTCAATTTCTATGAAAATTAAGCTTATCAATTGTCTTACCAATTACAATAATGCAACCATTTAACCCACAACAACACAATATAAGCATAATAAGATAACATACCTTCTAACACTTGGTTTCTTATTCTTTATACTTGAAATCAATTCGGATGCTTGAAGACTTCTTGCTACTGGACTGGAAAAGGATATCTTCAAATAACTTAACTCATATATAAATAGGCAAGTTGGCGAGTGCAACAAGTCCCATGCAACATATAGAAAGAGGCAAGTTGGAAAATCGATTCATGTTGATTGCCTTTCATTTATCGTCAATCCATTTTGAAGTGTACCTTCATAGAAGCTATTAGAAGGAAATTCCGACAGGGATGGATGCATGTGATATTGAACCTTCAATGTAAGATCATAACATAAAATATTGGGGCTTGTTTAACACACAATCCCCAACTTCAAGAGCTCTAATTAATGACTCCAAACTATGCAATTAAATGAAAAACAAATATGAACTACAATACGTAAAATTAATTAAGAAAACCAACATGACCATCTGGTGTATAACAAGCAACAGTGACCATCTCATGTAGATCACTCCAATCAATAACTTGGTGATCAGGAATACTCCATATGCGAACCTTAGCATCTAGCGATCCACTGATGAAGTATCTATCATCAGCAGGATTAAACTGGATGCAAGTTACTGTCCAGGAAAATCAAGAAGAATGTAATTACTAATCAGCCAGTAAATGAATGACAAACGCAAGGGGTTGGTGGGTCGGGTAAGAGGACAACCCACTCCCCCAAACTTAATGAAATGAGGAAACTCCCAAATCCCAATCCAGCAGCATTTTGTGAGTTCTACAATTAATAGCTACCTAAAGAGCAAAAAAGAAAATGTTATATCAGAGAATGCATAATTACCATAGTCACTGCGAGAAAAAGTCTTTAAACAAGACTTGCTAGCCAGGTGCCAAAGCCGCGCTGTCTTGTCCATCGAAGATGAGAGCAATTGCTGAAAATACAGTTAACAAGGATGCCTTGATAAGTATCTTGCTGAAACCCCACGATTTTTTTATTTATTGGTAAGACTGCAAATCCATCACCAGACTATATAAGAGACTCAACTGCTTGATTTTACATGCACAGATCCTTCCAGTTTCATCAATTACTAAATAATTTTTTGTTATTGATTAAGTCTGAAAATCCAATGTTGGGCTATAAAAGAGACTCAACTACTTGATTTACAGAATGTATCCTTCCAGTTTCATCAAGTCCTAAAAATATTACCACAGAAAAAGAGCCTTTTAAAAAATTCCTGATCCTTGAAATATAAGAAATCTTGTAGGAGGTCGAATGAGTAACACAATCAGTAAACATTAAACCATTTTAAAGCCCTTTCCACTAACCCATGCCACCTTCAACTATATGCTAAGCTGACTCCATATGCTAGCAAAACGGACAATTATGCCTGTTCGGGAGCGTTTTACCGACCTCCATCTGGGCCGAAGGCTTTCTGGCAGAAGGGTTTGATAGACCGATGGGATGAAGCCCATGAAGGTGTTATAGGTGTTCGGGTCGGCATATGTGTCCTTCGGGGTCGGGGCCGAACCATTCTTGTGATGATGAGGGGTCGGGCCTTCGAGTCCTTTGGGCCGAAGCCCAGACCAGATAATAGGACCGTTTGGGCCTGCACAGTGGGCTCTCCTGCGTGCAGAGTCTGGGGGCCTATTCATATACGGTAACTCCAAAGGTAGTGGTGGGATTGGATTCTACTTGCACCTTTTAAGGAGATTGTGTTGGACCCAAGTTATGGTAACTACCATACACTAGGAGTCCTAATCCGACTGGGAGAAGGATTCTAAGGTGGTGAGCTCTATAAATACAAGGCCTAGGTTAACATTATGAGGTAAGACCTACTTTTGAGCACTAAATACTTTGCCTCCATTGTTTACCCTTGTAACGGCCTGTACTCATTCTCACACCGGCGCTATCCCCCGGCGGCACAAGCCGTCAAGCTTCTGTGTGATCTGTTACTGTGCAGGTTCTAGCGCGTGAATTCTGTGATTGGACGCGCCGGCGAAACTTGGCGTTAACATTGGCGCTAGAAGGAGGGCGTAGTGCTTAAACAATCACAATCAGATTCCTTGCCGGCGAGAAACGATGGCGAGTGTGGAATATGCAGTTTCCGACCGGGAAAAGGCCAAGTCGCACCAGACCACTCAGGTGAGAGGGTCGGTGAAGGACAGACTGGGTTCCAGAATCCAGGACGATCAGAGGGAGTCGGCTGGCTCCCCCCGGAGGCGGCTCTTTCATGAAAGCCAACGTACCCCCAACCAGGCTAGTCGGATGGGTGAAGCTAACCCACAGGCGTTGGAGGTGCATGAAAAGAGTCGTACATTAGGTAGTCGAGATCAAAGAGAATTCATCCTGCAGAAAAAGATGCAGCAGAACAAAGATGCCATGACAGCCCTACGTCTCCAACAGGAGGAACTCGAACTACAAATGGCTAACATGGCCGGGGAACAGGAGGCATCCTCCAAGAGGCATAGGCACCACAGCCGGTCTCGATCTCCCCGAAGACGAGAGGCTGGTAGGGAAAGGAGCAGATACCGGAGCCGTTCGAGGGACGGCCGGAGCCGGAGGAGGAGCCGTTCAGCAGGACGCCGATCAGAACACCAAGGCCATTCGGGAAAGAAGGGAGACGGGACACCCGAACGTGAGAGGGACAGACCCCGATCGTCCCCTCATGAAGGAGAGTCCGGCCCCCTCGCCCGAAGAGTGGCTGAGCTGGAAAAACTTCTATTGGCAAAAGGTTCGACGGGGGAACCTTCGACCTGTATAGGGTCCCCCTTTTCTAAGGAGATTAATCGGGAGATCGCCGACCCCAAAAGGAAGATGCCCCCAATAGAGACTTACGACGGGCTGGGAGACCCTTATGACCACTCCGATGGGTATGATAGGTTAATGACATACTTCGGCCATTCTGACGCGGCCAAGTGTCACATGTTCGCAACCACCCTGAAGAAGAGTGCCCGAGAATGGATGGGAACCTTGGCATCAGGGTCAATAAGCTCGTGGAGGGACCTTCGAGAAAAGTTTCACGCTCGGTTCGGGAGTAACAAGAGACGGGGAAAGATCACAGCATCCCTCATGCAGGTCAGGCAGAGACCCGATGAGAGTCTGGGGCAATATGTTAAAAGGTTCCGAGAGGCTGTGGGGTCGGTGGC
Source organism: Panax japonicus (assembly GCA_020205505.1). NCBI lineage: Eukaryota > Viridiplantae > Streptophyta > Magnoliopsida > Apiales > Araliaceae > Panax > Panax japonicus. Next base: position 25,175 of record JAINUV010001088.1, read on the forward strand.
AGAATTGAACTCCCCCCAGGCCTTGGGATTTTTCACAACCGGGCTAGACATCGGGAAATCCAAAAAGCTGATGAAGGACCTGGTGATCAACCCTCCGACGGACTTAACAGAGGCATTCCACAGGGCCGAGGGTCATATAGCAGTTGAGGAAGCGATGGGGAACTTCAAACCCCAGTCCCAATCATACGACAAATCCAAAGATCGGGACAAACAGAATTATTAGAAGCCCGACACCCAAGGCAGGTCGGACAACTATAGTAAGAGAAATTATAGTGGAGGAGGGTCGGGTAGTGGAAGGCCGCCCTTCCCAAACAAAAATGTCAACAAAGTGTACACCGCACTCACCACAGATCGGGCCAAGATACTGGAGGAGATACGGAACAAACCCTTTTTCGAACCATGCCAAACGGTCACCAGACCGGGAAAAAGAGGTCGGGACAAGTACTGTGCGTACCACCAGAGTCGAGGGCACACAACGGACGAATGCGTCAACTTGAAAGATCTAATAGAAAAAAACGTGCAGAATGGACAGTTGGTGCGATATGTAGTCGGCAGAGAGGGATTGGAGGCTCCCCAAGAAAACGTCAGAGAACCCCCCCGGGAAGCACAGCCGCAACCGAATGCCCAGCCCCGAGGAGTTATCGATGTGATATCGGGCGGGTCGGTAGGGCGTGTAACCGGTCGAAAAAGGAATGGACATCTCGAGGCAGTACTATCATTAGCCGGCTCCTCGCCCCGGAAGGACAGGCCGTACTCAGGCACGACTATCTCCTTTTCAGACGAGGATTACCCGACCGATCACATTGAACCGCATGACGGGGCTCTGGTCATAACAGCTCAGGTCGGGCCGGTTGACATGAAGCGAATGATGCTAGATAACGGATCCTCAGTCGACATACTCTATACGCATGCCTACCAGAGGATGGATTTGGGAGGAAAGAAGATGGAATTGGGGGGCGAAGGCCCCCTATACGGCTTCAGTGGAGACCCGGTTCACGTGTCGGGCACGATAGAACTACCAGTTCGATTTGGCACGGCCCCACAACAGACAGAAATCATGGTAAAATTCTTCGTAGTACAAGTGGATTCGGCTTACAACGCCATCCTGGGGAGGCCTACTCTAGCAGCATTACAGGCAGTAACATCGATACCCCACTTCAAACTAAAGTTTCCAACACCGAACGGGATAGGGGAGGCAAAAGGAGATCTTGATATCGCCTGAAGGTGTTATCGGAACACTTTGATATCTTCAGGAATCGGGGTCAGTAAACATAAACAGGCAATGACCATTGAGTTAGAGCCATTCACAGAGGGAAGTACAGAACCCATGGCTCTACCAGCTGAAGAAACGGAGGATGTAGAGTTAATACCGGGGAATCCAGACAAACTGATCAAGATTGGGGTCGGGTTAACCGACCAGCTGCGAACGGGTCTGGTGGAATTGCTCAGGGTATACGCCGACATCTTTGCTTGGGAACCCAGTGACATGCCCGGGGTAAGCAGATCAGTAGCACTGCATAGGCTTCATACCGATCCTAAAAAGAAGCCGGTGATACAGAAAAGAAGGATCTTTGCCCCAGAAAGACAGAGCATCATAGACGACGAGGTTGCCAAATTGCTAGAGGTCGGGTTCATCTTCGAGATCGACTATCCCGAATGGCTGGCGAATGTGGTATTGGTTCAGAAGCAAAATGGGAAATGGAGGATGTGCATCGACTACACTGATCTGAACAAGGCATGCCCTAAAGACTTCTATCCCTTACCCAACATAGACCAGCTGATTGATGCCACTTCAGGGTATGAGATGCTAAGTTTCATGGACGCTTTCTCAGGATATCACCAAATCTCGATGCATAAGGAGGATATCCCGAAGACTAGATTCATCACTCATCGGGCAATATACGCGTATCGGAAAATGACCTTCGGACTACTGAACGCAGGGGCAACCTACCAACGTATGATGAACTTCGTATTCAGAAAACAGCTGGGAAGAAGTATGGAAGTGTACGCAGATGACATGATCGTCAAAAGCATGGCAGCCCGAGATCATCTGGAGGATTTGGCAGATTGCTTCGAGACGGTAAGGCGACACAATCTAAGGCTAAACCTGACCAAGTGTACCTTCGGATTGGGTTCAGGAAAATTCCTAGGATATCTGGTCAGCAAAAGGGGAATCGAGGCCAATCTCGAAAAAATACAAGCTATCTTGGACATGAAATCTCCGAGGACGTACAAGGATGTCCAGAGACTGACGGGCCGAATCGCAGCCCTTCGGAGATTCATGTCAAAGTCAGCAGAAAGGTGTCTACCCTTTTTCGACACTCTCAAGGGTCCGAAGAATGACAAAAGCTTCCAGTGGACTTCAGAATGTGAAGACGCGTTCCAAGAGATCAAAAGGTATTTGGGTTCGGCTCCGTTGTTGATGAAACCGGTTGCCTCTGAACCTTTATACTTATACCTAGCTGCCAGCCCGATGGCTGTAGGGGCGGCACTGGTGAGGGATAAGGGAGGCAAACAGTTTCCGGTGTACTACGTCAGTCATGTTCTCAGAGACGCAGAGATAAGATATCCGAACCTGGAAAAGTTCGCCTACGCCCTCATAATTGCTAGCAGGAAACTCAGGCACTATTTCCAGGGTCGGGTGGTGGTGGTCTACACGAATCAGCCGTTGAAAAAAATTCTGCATAAGCCCGAGGTGTCAGGTTGGCTGGCCGCATGGGCGATGGAATTGACACAATTTGCTATAGAGTACCATCCCCGAACGGCAATCAAAGGACAAGCGTTGGCAGATTTTGTAATAGAGTGCTCTTTCACAGAGCCGAAGGCAAACATAGTGGCCGAAGCACAACCGGGGCAGACCTCGTGGACATTATACGTGGATGGATCATCAACTTCAGACGTCAGTGGAGCAGGGGTCATTTTGACAAGTCCAGAAGGGTTCAAAGTCCAACAAGCCATTCGATTCGGATTCAAGGCCACGAACAACGAGGCAGAGTACGAGGCCATCTTAGCAGGGATACGATTGGCCCGAAGCCTCGAGGTGCAAAGGTTAATCATTTACAGTGACTCACAGCTGGTGGTCAAGCAGTTATCAGGCGAATATGAAGCTCGGGGGGCGAGGATGACCAAATATCTGGCCGAATTAAGAGATAAGCTCACAAACTTCGCATCGCACAGCTGCTTAGGGGTGGATCGATCAGAAAACACCATAGCAGATGCCCTGGCACGATTGACAACTACTGAAGCAAGCTCCTTCGACGGATCGGTATACTTAGAGGTTCTGGAAAAACCCAGTGTCCCGAAGACAGAAATCCTAACTTTGGATCTACTCGATTGCTGGCTCACTCCTTATATTTCATATTTGGCCGACGGGACCCTACCCTCGGACCGAATTCTAGCCAGGCAAGTCAAGCATCGAAGCTCGAACTTCGTCCTCATTGATGGAGATCTCTACCGAAGAGCCTTTAGCTCTCCACTGCTCAAATGCTTGACTCCTTCAGAAGAAAATTACACACTTCGAGAGGTTCACAAGGGGATCTGTGGGGATCACATGGGAGCAAAGTCACTGGCACATAAAATCCTGAGGCAGGGGTATTACTGGCCAACTATCTACACAGAGGCTAAGGAATTCGTCAAAAGGTGCCCCAAATGTCAGCTGAACAGCAACATTCCACATCAACCTCCAGAAGAGTTATACTCGGTTCTATCCCCAATTCCCTTTGCTGTGTGGGGGATCGACATCCTAGGTCCTCTACCAAAAGCGAAGGGACAAGTCAGTTTTGTGATCGTGGCCATCGATTATATGACCAAGTGGGTCGAGGCCAAACCATTGCAAAGGATAACCGAGCAGGAGTGTTTAAAGTTTATCAAGGAAGGAATAGTCTACCGGTTCGGCATCCCGAGGGCAATAGTCTCAGACAATGGCAGACAGTTCGTCGGATCAAAATTCGAGGGCTTTCTGAAAGATCTAGGGATCCAACACCGAAAGACTTCGGTTGCCCACCCTCAATCAAACGGTCAGGTGGAAGTTACCAATCGAACCCTACTCAACGGGATAAAACGAAGGTTGGATGAATTAAAGGGTCGGTGGCCCGAAGAGCTATTATCTATTTTATGGTCGTACCGAACTACCCCACGAACTACAACGGGAGACTCTCCATTCAGACTGGCATATGGGACCGATGCTCTAATTCCGGTCGAGATCGGATCACCCACCCTTCGGGTCAGCCAATATAAAGAATTATACAATGATGATGGCTTAAGAACAAATCTGGATCTGCTAGACGAAGTTCGGGATTCGGCTGTGATGAGGTTGGCAATCTATCAGCAGCGGACAGCCAGACACTATAATCAGAAGGTGAAGTCTAGGAGGTTTGCAGTAGGAGATCTAGTCCTCCGGGAGTCGGAGGCTTCAACCCCCCAGAACACTGGCAAGTTAATGCCTAACTGGGAGGGTCCTTATGAAGTGATAGGAGTGCCGAAGCCCGGAACATACCGACTTCGAGCAATGAACGGTTCGGAGGTAACGAATACATGGCATGCTGGAAGACTTAGAAAATTTTACCAGTAATAGTTGTGCTATTCTTACTTTTGTCTATGCAACCGATTCAATTTAAATGATATAAATGAAAGTTCTTATTCTTGGCAATGTTTAACTTCATCTATATTCATATGTTTCATTACTACTCGAACAGACATGCTTCGGGCAATATCTGATCAAGAGGTTCGGGAAGACACCACTGATCGATATTAATCCCGAACATAACTGACCGAGAGTTCAATACATTCTCAAAGAACAGATCTCGGCTACTATCCGATCAAGAGGTTCAAAAAGATGACACTGATCGAGATAGGTCCCGAGTATAACTGTCGGACCCTTCAATATCAGATAAACTCTAAGGGCAATCCGATTAGAAGGTTTGGACGAACATAACTGATCGAGATTAGTTCTAAGTAAAACTGATAACAAACATTCATGGGCCAAAAGAGTCGATTTCATTTATACTTATACAATTTTTACAACCCGATCACTTACGAGTCGGGCAACAGTACCAACAAAAAAAAATGCACTTAGGCAGAACATTATCAGGAGGAACTAAGGAGCACCCTCATCAGCGTCGGACTCATCGTCGGAGGAATCAAGTACCGAAGCATCCAGGCCGGCATCAACAAGCTTCGCTCTCGCCTTCTCCCGATAAGCCTCGACCCCTTCAGCAAACTGGGCCATTATCTTATCGGTCAAGGCAGGCGATTCTTCATATTCCTTGATGGCTGCTTGTTTGATGACAGCCCGTTCTGCCTCCAAGGTACTGTTCGCAGCGATCAGTGTTCTTACTTGACCGTGCATCCGGTTGATATGATCCTCGACGGCGTGAAGGTTCCCCACCAAAGTCTTATTCTCCTCAATCAGAGTCTCCTTGTCCCGAATCAACTTTTTGGCGTGACCATCGAGACCGACGAACTCCTGTTGTAATAACGCATGTTGGTCTTCGAGCTCGGCGATTCGACGTTCAGCCTTCGTCACTTTATCTCGGGCATCGGCATGAAGTTCTCTTTCCCTCTTCAGCTCCGAGTCCCGACCTCCCAGCTCAGCCTGGAGAAGGTCCACATCAGTCCCCAGTTGAAGCTCCCTCTTCGTAGACCGAGCAAGTGGAGCAATCGCCCGAGCAAGGATAGCATTAGCCTAAGCATAGGCGACATATCGGTCAGATAAAATACAAAGAATCAGTAAGGAAAAATATATACAAAGGAGGATGAATACCTGCGTCTGAGCCTTGAGATAAGTAACCAGAAAGTCCTCGGATGAAAAGTTCTTAAACCGATCATCGTCACCGGAAAGCCTAAACTGATCAAGCAAGTAGAAGGGGAATTTCTCGGAGGGACTCTTCGGCCAACAGGTAGTCGCCGATCCCTCAGAAGAACTTGCTCGGGACGTCGGGGTCGCAGCAGGGATTGGCCCAGTCACTTCCTCAACAGGTCCCTCGATCAGGCGAGGCTTCTTCGAGGGTCGAACAAGAGGTCGATCCTCGGTATCCTCCGAATCCTCGACCATAGTTATTAAGGCAGGTGGGGGAGGAGTCGGTTTGGGAGCAGGCTTCGGCTCGGCCGCAGGGATTGCCTTGACGGGAGCTCGGACAGAGGAAGGCTTCTTCTTGGCCTTTTTCAGCAAAGCCATCTTATCAGCCCCTTTCATCTCGAGCACGTTTTTTGTAGAAACGTCGGCTTTAGATGAATCAGGAAGAGGCCCTGTTGATGAACCAACGGACAACTCAGTGATGAGGACAGCCTCGTCCGAGGGTGTATCATCAGCGGCAGGGGGGTGAATGGGCTCGGCTGTGATCAGAAGTGGGGTCAGAGCCGCTTCGGCATCATCGGGCTTGAAGATGGTCACTACGACATAAGACAAAAAGATTATTGAAGAGAAACAATAGTAGAAAGATAAGAATATAGATACATAGGTTCGGGTATGATTACTTACAACCGTGTTCATAAAGCCACGATTCGTTTGAAACGATCCCCACACCCCAGCTGGTCTGCTTCAGAATGGCATAAAACTTTTTGAAAGCAGCAGCACGACCCTTCGGGAATTTGGTAACCTTGATTGGGGTGTCGTCGGGACCAGCCCAAGCTGGCAAAAGGTTAAGGTCGGTACCTTTCATGAAGAACCATTGGGAATGCCATCCCTTGTTGCTCGAAGGGGTCTTCACGAAAGTCTCTCGGCCTGGAACTCGGTTCAGGTGTCGGAGACCGGGCTCCTTGGATCGGCAGACAGAAAAGAGGACAAAGAAAAAGTCCAGCCCGGGTGTGATACCGGCCTCTTGGCAGAGGGCTATGAAGCTGACAAGTTGGATATAGGAGTTCGGTGCTAATTGTGCGAACCCGACCCCGACCAGACATAGAAAGGAGGATATGAACTCGTGCAGGGGAAACCGAACTCCATACTTCAGGGCGTAGAGGTGGACGGCTACCCAACCACCTTCAGGACTATGATACATCCTCTCGCTAGCCTCGGCCACCCGAAGCTTGTACTCTTTGGGGATGTTGAATGACGAGCGGATGTCGGATAGTTGGGAGGGTGTGATGGATGATTTGGTATTGATGACCGCGTAGTCGGTTTCTGAAGCATACAGACGACGAGTTTGGGATTCGGCGTTCTCCACAGACATTTCAACCGGGACAGTTGGTAGTTCGACCTCTAGAAGGTCGCCGGTGGTGACGACGGTAGGTTCAGTTGCCGGATTGATGCTGGAATCTGCCATTTCAAGAGGAATATTGAGAAAACGAGAAGTTTAGTGGAGGAAATGAGCAAAAATAGCCTTCAAACGAACAAAGAGATGAGGAAAATGGTGAATACGACAGAATAATATCTCGCCAGAAATCGCCTTGCCGGAAAATTTCAAATGAGAGGATTTGAGGATGAGGAGTCAGTAAAGGTGATAATGAAGGGGGTGAGGGGTTTTTATAGGTTGTACGGCACGGAGCCCTAGGGCGGCTAATAAATGTTGAGGTGGGTCCAGGCGTTAAAAGGCATGCAACGTTTAAAATATCTATAACAGACCGTTGGACTTCCCAAGATGACTCATCATTAGTTGTCGTGACCTTTCAAGTCTCTAGCCATAAATACATTATAACCAGAGACTGGGGGGCAATGTTCGGGAGCGTTTTACCGACCTCCATCTGGGCCGAAGGCTTTCTGGCAGAAGGGTTTGATAGACCGATGGGATGAAGCCCATGAAGGTGTTATAGGTGTTCGGGTCGGCATATGTGTCCTTCGGGGTCGGGGCCGAACCCATTCTTGTGATGATGAGGGGTCGGGCCTTCGAGTCCTTTGGGCCGAAGCCCAGACCAGATAATAGGACCGTTTGGGCCTGCACAGTGGGCTCTCCTGCGTGCAGGGTCCGGGGGCCTATTCATATACGGTAACTCCAAAGGTAGTGGTGGGATTGGATTCTACTTGCACCTTTTAAGGAGATTTTGTTGGACCCAAGTTATGGTAACTACCATACACTAGGAGTCCTAATCCGACTGGGAGAAGGATTCTAAGGTGGTGAGCTCTATAAATACAAGGCCTAGGTTAACATTATGAGGTAAGACCTACTTTTGAGCACTAAATACTTTGCCTCCATTGTTTACCCTTGTAACGGCCTGTACTCATTCTCACACCGGAGCTATCCCCCGGCGGCACAAGCCGTCAAGCTTCTGTGTGATCTGTTACTGTGCAGGTTCTAGCGCGTGAATTCTGTGATTGGACGCGCCGGCGAAACTTGGCGTTAACAATGCCCATACTTTACCTTGTTCTACTCTTACAATAACAGAAAAACAACAAGAAGAACAAATTAGGCCGCCAAACCGCAACCAAAAAAGAAACATTCCGGCCATAAGAGAGAGAAAAAAAGAGGAACATATATTAAGCTAACTGGTAACAGTATCCTGCTGGTTCTCCATTGCTAAAAGCACCGCTCTAGGCTGAATTCGAACATACATACGAGCTTTATATACCTTTGAAGTCGGATTGAGAGGCTGAATTCGCGTACAACGAGCCCGTACGTTGCCGTTTGTGAGGCAAGTTTGGCAATGTAGCCCTGCGTCGCAATTTCGGTTCATTATAATAAGGGTGTCATAATGTTTGATCTAGAGATTTGAGAGTTACAGGAAATTTAGGCAAACCTTAGATTTTGTTTTTCAGATGGAACAAAAAGAGGCTAAAAATGAGACACGAAGACAGTCAGTACTTGAACCCTCTTTCTTTGCGAATAAGTGCTCAGTGTTTTTTTAGATACATAACGTTTTAAAAAAAATGTTATCTAATTAAAATTAAAAAGATACTTTTTTAAATAGATAACGTTTTTTCATACTTATCCATAACGAATGAGTTTTAAAGTATAGTATTAATGAATGAATATTAATTTATTTATTTTTAATAAATACAATAATCAATAATCTAAATTAAAATTCAAATAACTTTTTATCATTTTTGAAATTCTAAATTTTAATTTTAAAATGAATGCTCTAATTTATTTGTGCATAGTCTGCAAAAACTATGTTGTTTTGGCAGTTTTTTTTATTTATTAAAAAAATAGTTTCTCTCCTCCCAAATCAGAAATAAAAAATAAATATGCCAAAACGACGTAGTTTTGAAAGACTGCGCACAAATAGACTATACACGGCTATATATATGGGTCCCCATTCTTGGCAATCGGTTGTCACGGGTACTATTTCAACAACCATAATCTATACCGTTGATCGCAACATTGGAGACATGGATTGAAATGAATTTCTCCTTGTCGCTACAGGCTGTAGTGACACGAGAAATTACTCGTTTGCCCCTCATTTGTTCATGTGCTACACTGTCTACCGCTACAAGTTATGACGGTAGTTTAGTTAACTAATAAATTAGAATGGCTTAGTGGTAGCTTAATGGCCCAATAACCCATATGTCTTAGTTTCAAAACATAGTTGTGATATTTTTACTTCTTATGTTATATTTTTTGTGTATTAGATAAATTCTATTATCATCTATATATATACTCTTAAATCTCCATATTAAACTAAAAATATATATATAAAGTTACTATGAATATTTATATAACGTAACTATGAATATTTTAATATATGAGCAAGGATCAAGAGAATTCCTTTTATCTAGCATTTCTCCTTAAATAGCACTCATTTATTAAACTACGTCGTTTTGGAGTTTCTTTTAAAAAATAAATGGGGCTGCATGTGGTATTTTTGTAAATAAAATAAAAGTAAGTGGGACCACTCTCTTTTAAAAATCTCCAAAATGACGTAGTTTTAATAAATGAGTGTTATTTAAGGAGGAATACTAGATAAGGAGAATGCTCTTGATCCTTGCTCTATATATATATATACTTATAAATATTTATATGAATATTTGTTTACACATATATATATATATATATATTTATATATAAAAATAAATATTTAATTTGATTTTTTTTAGTATTTTAGTATATGTTTTTAATTAGTATTTTTAGTATTTGATGTAAATATGTAATTAGTCGGGTAGGTGACTTTTAGTATTTTGATATGCTATACAACTATGGTAAAATTTTAGTATTTTGATATGTTATACAACTATTGTAAAATTTTAGTATTTGAGTAAAATTTTAGTATTTTAGTATTTAAATTTTAGTATTTTGATTAAATTATGTAAATATGTTATGATGTGAATATGATGTAAATATGTAAATATGATAATATGTTATGTTATGATGTAAATATGTTATGATTTTAGTATTTTAATGATGTAATTTGAATTTTTTGTTCTTTTAATTAATTAACAAAATAATTTGAATTTTAGTATTTTTTTGGATTTTAGTATTTTTTTAATTTGATTTTTTAGTATTTTTTTAATTAGTATTTTTAGTATTTGATGTAAATATGTAATCATTATTTTAGTGTCGCGTAAGTGACTTTTAGTATTTTGATATGTTATACAACTATGGTAAAATTTTAGTATTTTGATATGTTATACAACTATGGTAAAATTTTAGTATTTGAGTAAAATTTTAGTATTTTAGTATTTGAATTTTAGTATTTTGATTAAATGATGTAAATATGTTATGATGTAAATATGTAAATATGATAATATGTTATGATGTAAATGATATAAATATGTTATGATTTTAGTATTTTAATGACGTAATTTGAATTTTTGTTCTTTTGATTAATTAACAAAATAATTTGAATTTTAGTATTTTAGTATTTTTTTAATTAGTATTTTTAGTATTTGATGTAAATATGTAATTAATATTTAAGTATCGGGTAACTGAATTTATAATAAAAAATTATTATTGCTTAGTTGGTTTGAGCATTTATTTATGGAGAGTGGGAGGTCTAGAGTTCAATTCTCAAGGAGATCATTATTTTATTTTATTTTTTAAAAAGTCCACGGGTCGGGCCAGGCTTTTTTATTATTAGTACTATTATAATTATTGTAATAATTATTATTATAATTATAATAATAATTAATAATAACAATAACAATAACAATAACAATAATAGTAGTAGTTATAATAATTTTAATAGTAATAGTAATAATAATAATTATAATTAATACTAATAATTATAATTATAATTAATACTAATAATTATAATTATAATTATAATTATTATTATTATAGTAATAATAATAACAACAATAATAACAATAATAATAGTAACAAGAATAATTATTATAATAATAGTAACAATAATAATAAAAATAATAATAAAAATAATAATAATAATAACAACAACAACAATAATAATAATAATAGAAATTATAATAATAGTAATTAATATAATTATTATAATAAAAATAATAATTATAAGATTAGTAATAATTATTCTAATAATAATAATAAAAATTAATAATAATAGTAATAATAATAGTAATAATAATAATAATAATAATAATAATAATAATACTAGTAAATATAATAATAATTATAATAATAGTAATAGTAATAGTAATAATCATTTTTCAATACTAAATATGAATATTTTTTCATAATTATCCGAATACCGAATATGGTTTTACAAAAACATGCTTATTGAGATTATCTTAATTTAAAGCAACATTTTAATAGTCTTTGCAAAAAGTTGTATAAGATATACAACGAAAATAAAATTTGTTGCCAATGAATGTGGTTCATATTAGGCAACGAAATATAGCAACAAAAAAAATTTTCGTTGCCCACGATGAGGAGAAATCAAGTGGTTAGAAATTTTGCAACGAATTTCTAACGAATTTTGTTTCCAAATTTTGCAACGACTTATGAATTTCGTTGCAAAAAGTGAAAGCCTGACACAATCTGCAATGAAGGACAAGTTTCGTTGCTAAAAATACACTTTTAGCAACAACTTATAAAGCTATTGCTTGAAAAATCGTTACTAAAGCCCCATTTTTAGCAACAAAAAAGCTTTCGTTGTCCACGATGATGGGAAATCAAGTGGCCTAAAATTTTGCAACGAATTTCTAACAAAATTTTTTCTCGCCAATGAATTAGCAACGAAATTTTGCAATGACTTATGAATTTCGTTACAAAAAGTGAAAGCCTGACACAATCTGCAACGAAGGACAAATTTCATTGCTAAACATATACTTTTAGCAACGACTTATAAAGTCGTTGCCTAAAAAATCGTTGTTAAAGGCCCATTTTTTTGTAGTGTTTAAATTATTTTAGTTTGTGTTCTACAAGTGTTGGCGAGTTTTGCAAATTGGGTGATAACTCGGTCTCTGTATGTCAAAATCGAGTTCCGTAAGTTCTAACGTGTGTCTATTACCTACGCGGTGCTATGTGTGTGTTTGCGTGTCATTCGGACGGCCGATGCTGGATTTGACCTCTTTTTCGGCTTTTTGCCTAAGTGTTGGCGAGTTTTGTAAACTGGGTGATAACTCGGTCTCCATATGTCGAAATCGAGTCCCGTAAGTTCTAACGCGTGTCTATTGCCTACGCAGTACGATGTGTGCGTTTACGTGCCATTCGGACGGCCGATGCGGGTTTTGACCTCTTTTTCGGCTTGTTGCCTAAGTGTTGGCGAGTTTTGCAAAGTAGGCGATAACTCGGTATCTGTATGTCGAAATCGAGTCCCGTAAGTTCTAACGTGTGTCTATTGCCTACGCAGTGCTATGTGTGCATTTGTGTGTCATTCGGACGGCCGATGCGGGTTTTGACCTCTTTTTCGGCCTTTTCCCTAAGTGTTGGCGAGTTTTGCCAACTGGGTGATAACTCGGTCTTCGTATGTCAGAATCGAGTCCCATAAGTTCTAACGCGTGTCTATTATCTACGCGGTGCTATGTGTGTATTTGTATATCATTCAGACGGCCGATGCAGGTTTTGACATCTTTTTCGGTTTTTTGCCTAAATATTGGCGAGTTTTACAAACTAGGCGATAACTCGGTTTCCGTATGTCAGAATCGAGTCCCGTAAGTTCTAACGCATGTCTATTGCCTACACGGTGATATGTGTCTATTTGCGTGTCATTCGGACTACCGATGCGGGTTTTGAGCTCTTTTTTGACTTTTTGCCCAATTGTTGGCGAGTTTTACAAACTGGGCGATAACTCGGTCTCTGTATGTCAGAATTGAGTCCCGTAAGTTCTAACACATGTCTATTGCTTACGCGGTGCTATGTGTGCGTTTGCGTGTCATTTTGATAGCGACAACGTCATCCTCTTCTTCATTAGACTCACTAATAATTGTCACATCAGCAGGTGTGACACTAGTAGACTCGACTTGTAAAGGTTCAACGTCTGGATGAGGAGCTATGCTTTGAAAACCACGGGCTTTGGTGGTTATAACAGCATGCCATGGGCTTGCAAGAGTCTTAACACCCCGCACATAGTACACCTGTGTTGCTTGACTTGCTAAAATAAATGGCTCGTCCATATCAGTCATCAGTCTTAGTTTTGACTTAACGTTAATAGTCACCCGTCTTGATTTTTTATCTACTTTAACTCCATTATCAACATCAAACCAATGACAATTGAGACCCCGAAACTTCAGCTCTTCGACTTTACAACACCTTGCTATATTCAAAGAATATCCATCTGGGAGCTTCAGTCCACTAATCCAATTACATATCAATATCAACTGTTCCCTGGTCAAAGTATATTCATCTTTAGGCGTTACCGTCTTACTACCCTCTTGATACAACAACAAATCTTCGCTAATGTTCATTTCTACTAAATCAAGTCTCGACTTGTTGTTGTCCTTTGTTCTACCACAGACATCTAGGACTGTATAAAAATGTTATGAAATACATTCTTCTCAGTATGCATCGGATCTAAACAATGACGGATGCAGAGTGTAGCCCAATAAGGTAGGTCAAAGAACATGGATCTGTGTGTCCAGTTATGAACCTTGCCGTAACTATAAGCTCGCTCCAATCTGTGATTCTTCCCTGGAAGTGGAAACTTCAAACGACTAATCCAACTCAACACTGCTGACCCAGAAAGACGACCATGTACTTGAAGTTTCTCTATTTTTCGATTGAATTGTCTACTCATCCGTCGACAACGATGTTTAATGGGCAAAAACTGTCTGGATGTTGCAAAGAAACTCATTTTCCCCCCATGTTTGAGCCGCATAGCTTTAACTGACCCCATGCACACGGGACATGACAAGCCCCCATGAGTCGACCATCCACTGATCATTCCTAACGTCGGGAAGTCATTTATTGTCCACAGTAAAGCTGCCCTCATGTCAAAGTTCGGCTTAAGAGATACATCATAAGTTTGAACCCCTTTTTCCCACAACATCTTCAACTCATCAACTAACGGCCTGAGGTATACATTGATGTCTTTACTCAGATTCTTATCACCCGAAATTAGTAAAGGTATGAACATGTAGGGATCTTTCCTGCACATCGAAGGTGGGAGGTTATACACCATAATAATCACCGCCAAAGTTGAGTAGGGCTTTGTGTAAGGCCCGTTAAATGGATTAAACCCATCTGTAGTAAGTCCAAGCCTAACATTACGAACCTCTTCAGCAAACGAGGGGTGCTTGTTATCAAAATATCTCCACTCAAGCCCATCTTCCGGGTGCATCAGTTGACCTTCGACTATGTCCCGTGTAGAGTGCCACCTCATATCCTCGGCGGTATGTGTTTATACACTCGAAATTTTGTTTTCCTGTTACTGACTATACAGGAGGACAAAAACATATTTTTCACACTCTAGAGATAACCCTGGAGGATGACACCATCAATTCCAACCCCAGCGATAGCCCCGAGATATCCAATTTCCAACCCTGGGAGGTCAAGCCAACCTCAGAGATAACCCCGAGGACAGTTAAAGTCAACATCAAGTCAACCTAAGAGATAACCGTGAGAAACGACTGCTACAACTGCACGAAAATAGGAGATAACCCCGGGAGGGGCAAAATGGTCATTTTGCTAACTGAACTTCACTCCAAATCAAATACAATCATTTCAACTCAAAATACTTCAAAGGAAGTCCCACAAGAGCGATATCTTAACTCTGGAGTGCAAACTACACAAAACGGCTCACCGGATTGCCTGACAGAAACCCGGGAATGCCATTTCGGTCATGGACCCATCTTCCTGGAATCAAAAAGGTCAAATTATATGTCATTATGTAGCTCTCGGAAAGAGCTTTCTAGAATGGTATGTCACACTTCCATCGGACTCCCGAATTGAAAGTTATGAACGACCGAGCGAACAACGCGTTGTCTGAATGTACGTACTTCGACACGGTGGGACCCACGCTGCCCGGGGCACCCCGGGAAACTGCAGGTACACCTGCTACTAGGTGTCGCAGGTAGATCTGCAGCTCCCTCATCTATAAATAGAGGGCTTGGGGTGGCCATTTTGTAAGAGAAAAAGGCGAGGAAGCCCTGCCCAATTTGCTCTGCACTCACCCCATGCAGTGTACTTTCCCCTTTTAAACACCTGTGAGCTCATATATAGCCCTTTTGTACCTACAAAAGTCAGTGTTTATCCACTCTAAAGATATAGAAGTCTTCTTTAGCAGTCAACTGTAAGTCTTCTCACACACTTTAGAGTCTTTCTCTTCATCTTTGCACACACCCTTCTACACGTTGAGAGTCGTGTTGCTTGCTTTTACCCAGATTTTGGTCCGTGGTTTCATTTCAGTCTGTATATATATAAATTATATATATATATATATATATATATATATATATATATATTTACATATATATTGACTAACATTATCGAGTTATGCCTCGATTGAGCCTAGACTTTGGTCTGGAGCGTTTACTGCTTTAATATATATATATATATATATATATATATATATATATATATATATATATATATATATATATATATTAAGTGTGTGTCAAACTTTGTTCGATGAGCCTAGACTTCGGTCTGGAGCATTTACTCGCTTATATATATATATATATTAACTGTGTGTCGAACTCTGTTCGATGAGCCTGAATTTTATATCTGGTGCGTTTATTCGCTTTTATATATATATATATATATATATATATATATACTTATATATATGAACTATGGTCAAATTCTGTTCGATGAGTCTGGATGTTACATCTGGTGCGTTTATTGCTTATATATATATATATATATATATATATATATATATATATATATATATATTTCGTCCCACCTGGAGTTTACTTCGTGGTGGTTGATCGCTTTTACAGCTTTCTTTACGTTTCGTCCTACCTGGAGTTTACTTCGTGGTAGTTGATTGCTTTTTACAGCTTTATTTACATTTTGTCCTGCTTGGAGTTTTCTTCGTGGCGGTTGACCGTATTTACAACTTTATTTATGTTTCGTCCCACCTGGTGTTTCCTCCGTGGCGGTTAATAGGTTTTACAGCTTTATTTACATTTCTGATCCCCCATGGAGGTGCTTCGTGGTTGGTGATTATGTCTGTATATATATATATATATTTACAACTTTTATATATATACCTGCTTACTGCTTTCATATAAATTATAGTATTCTGTGCGTGTAGAAATCATGTGATCACAGATTCTTCCCATTGAATCTAGATTCGGTTCCCGTGATGGACATTTTCAGCTGTAAGCAGCTTGTAAATTATTCTGCGGTGTCTGAATTTCCTCATATGGTTTACATACCCACGAGGAAGTCGACATTATTTTGTACATTATTTTCGTACAGATGCCTCGCATCTGTCAAATAAAATCAATCAAGCCGAACACTTAATAAAATGGGAGTGTAAAAGGTCTCAATTTCTATTGAGCATCAGGGTTTGAAAAAACCTTTTTTATAAAACATCATTGCTATATCTTGCTAAAAACTGAATTTTTACATACATTCAAACCTGTGTATATAGGTTCGAATGAGGCCTCACACTATTTCCAAATAATAGCACATTGACCCACACACACACACACATTCAGATAATAGTTTCTTGAAAAGAGGCGATCACCGTGGTAACACGGATGTCGGGGGTTTCCTAACACCTTTCCCCTGCATAACCAAGTCCCCGGACCCTAATAAATCTCGGTTTCACCGACCCGTTTAGCAGTGTCACATCACTGGGTCAATGTGTGGGTAGGCATGTCTTCCTTGTCATGTATCCTGTAAAGGTGTCAGCCAGCGTAATGGCTATGTTATTTCCCAAGCCGATACCGGTAAGAGAGAAAGAAGTCTTTATTCCAGACCCCAGAGTGGAAGAAGAGGAACGAAGAATTAAACAAGACATTTTCAGAATGATGTTAGGAATACGCGTCATTATCCATGATGAACATACTAACAAATACACCCCAGACGATGATTGTCCAGACGTAATGGTCATCATTCGGGAGAAGGAGGATTATGACAACCCCTCCATCACCGCAGTCCATCAGGACTTTGCCCTTGACAATTGGAGCAGTACTCCTTGCATTGGTCGACGAGGGTAAAGCAGGCAGAAACTCGTTCTGCCCTGTAGATAACAATAACTGCTTACTTTTTCTGTTCAATATTAGCAGTTACTTTTGTCATTACATGCTAACACTTTGTGTGATTGAACAATTTCATATATCAGGTGAGAGCATATTGGTTCAGGACTCTAAAATTATATGTGCCTAGACTTGCTGATGAGGTGCTTATTCTCCACAAGGACTATAACTTTGATGTAAAGTTAGACTCAGACTTGATGGAAATACAAGAGGACTATGAGATACATCAGGAGATCAAAGAATGGGTCGAAGACAAACCCAAGCCAAATCTTGATCAAACCACCTCTTTTAAACCTCGGAACCTTAGAAAACCCCAAACAAATCCAAATTGGTACAGACCTCACTCCAAACCAAAGGAATGACATGGTTACTCTATTGACCCTATTCCAGGATGTGTTTGCATGGTCTCACGAAGATATGGTTGGTTTATACACGGACATTGTCATTTATTGCCTTCCCATCAAAGGGGGATTCAAGCCACTCAGGCAGAAGCACAGGCAATTAAAACTTGAGTGGAACTTAAAAGTTAAAGAAGAAATTGTGAAACAATTTCAAGTCGGCAACATCTTGGTGTCAACATACCTAGAATGGCTATCCAACATAGTCCCCATGCCGAAACCAGAAAGGGAGGTGCGAGTTTGTGTGGATTACAGAGATTTGAATAAAGCTTGCCTCAAAGATAGCTTTCACGTGCCGTTCATCCACATACTCATTGACAATACATCTCGATACGACATGTACTCCTTTGCTGATTGCTCCACGGGGTACCATCAAATCATGGTTGCTGAAGATGATCATGAAAAAACTTCATTCATCACTCCTTGGGGAGCCCTTTGCTACAGACGATTGTCATTCGGCCTCATCAATGCCGGAGCTACCTATCAGTGAGCCATAGGACTCTTTTCCACGATTTAATGCATAAAGAAAAAAAAGAAAAAAAGAAAAGAAAAAAAAGAGAAAAAAAAGAAGAAAAAAGAAAAAGAAGAAAGCTCTTCAACAGGTTCTACAGTTGCTACCTTACCATCGGCAGGTTCTACAGATGGCTTCGGAGTTTGATGAAAAATCCTTCCTCCACATTCCTTAGAATAGGAATGATTTTGCGAGTGCTCTAGCAACCTTGGCCTCCTTGATCAACATACATGACAAGGAAGACATGCCAACCCACACATTTTCCCAACAAAAAGCTCCAACCTATGGGAATTACAATGAAAAGTATCGGATGACCTACCTCCCATCCAGCATCCTTGGTATCAACACATCAAGAAGTACTTACGAGATGGATCTACACCAGCTGAGGCGAGCCCGACTGAGAAAAGGCAGATCCATCAACTTACTATAAAATTCTACCTGAACGGAGATGCACTATACGAAAAGAGATGCAGAACAATGTCTCCTCAGATGTTTGGACGAGGACCAATGTGGCCCACAAATGAGTGGCCTTTTACTTGTAAAGAAGATCCTACAACAAAAAAGTCCGACTACGGCACTTCAAACAACACGACTTGGTTTTGAAGAAGATCATTAACAACCAAGCTCAGTCTAAAGGAAAATTCGCTCCAAATTGGGAAGGCCCATTTATTGTCAATGAGGTATTGACAGGAGGCACTTTCAGATTACAGGAAATGGAAGGCGATGAATTTTCTTAACTCAACAATTCAGACACCGTGAAACGGTACTATGTCTCAGGTTACCATCAAACAAATTTCCTGGTTTTGGATCATCAGATCACCAGTCATTTCAGGTTCTTTAATCCTCATTACATACAACATTTCCTTTTTACCCACCTGCCCCTCAGGGAAAAACACACTTTTCAAACCAGCAGCCTGGTTTCACTTCATTTCACACATTCAATTTATCCCTTACATGGGATTAAAACTTTTCATCTGCAATCCGCCCTGTACATGGGCGAACTACGTCGACCTGATCTCCCTAATACACGGGAGTACGTAGGCAGCCATGTTATATGGTCCGGTCTCACCACAGAAAAAATAAAAATAGACACACTCCTATCCATAACCACATCCAGAAACAAGTCCCAAGACACCAAAGATGGTAGGGAATACACACAGATCGACGATCCATTCTGAAAATCCTGAGACATCTCACTGTCCATCCATCAAGGAGGAGTTCAGAATACATCCAGATCACAAAGTCCTGGAGAAATAAGCGAATATCAAGTAAGTAGCTAGGCACAACTAAAAGGGAAGTGAATCAACATATATTTCCCTACCATATATAATGCTGTTTGATATATACAATGTCCTGTACATGACAAAATGGCTAAGCTAGTCTATGCAGGAAAATACAAGCCCATCTACAAATTATTGTATATGCAGGCTATCAAGTCCAACATGGATTCCCTCTCAGAAGAAGGAGGTAACACTGTGATCTCCTACCAAAGGGTTTCTATACGTGCCAACAGATCCACTGCCAACTACATGCGATATCACGGGTGGATATAGCGTCGTCCCGCTCAGCAACAACGATATCCCTATGAGTTAGAGCATCATCTCTCTAATAAAGTAACATCTTTACCAGAAAGAGCTGTCAACATCAAAGCCCACATCCATTACCTGTTCACCAGATGGTACAGATGTAAAAGCCTCTTGCGATATTGGCGTCTTATCAGCTCATCTATCAAAGCAACTATCCTAGACAACAAACGAGGCTGAGGCAATTTCAAAATTGGTGACAACCGGATATTGGATCCCTTATAACAAGATTGGGGGCAATCTCGGAAGCAGCAACAACTAAACACTGGGGCATTTATCAACCATCCTAAAATGGAAAATGCACCAGTCAGCGCAATCAGCATGGTCCATCATTATCTTAATGGCAATTCAGATATTATTCACTCGCGATTTGGTTAACAAAGAGAGTTTCTCATATAAATCCCCAGTAACAACATGCGAAAGGACTGGGGCATTTTTCCGATTCCAAGATTGAAAGAAATCATAGCGACATAAGCGTGCCCCTACGAAAGAAGGGGAAAATTCTCAAAAAGTTCTTAACTCAGGAGCAGAAGGCCCACGACGAAAGGTCCAACTAAAGAAATCTACACCGACGTTCAAATATGGGCAACGAAAGAATGAATTACACCCTCCAGGGATTTCAGAGACATTCAAGTCATCAGTTCAGTTGGGTTACGAATCAAACGGTTAAGGAAATGGGGAACAAGCACCCAACAACGAAAGGAAACTCCAAATCACCTCAAGAGGGGTGCGACATCTGGTGGTTGTCATCAATCTAGCGTAAAATCAGGCGAAGTCTAGTGACGTAATCCGTGGAATATTACTTCAGCGAAGGTATCGGATGATCCAGTATTTTTAAACCATTGGGATCAATTCAGCGCGACATCAAGACAGTTCAGCGATGAAAGCTTTGTATACCACCGTTCGAGTGGGAACCGGAAAAGTTTGATGATCAGCAGGATAACACCGTTGCAAACTACCAGCGAATACATCAGGAGGGTCTGGTGATTTTAGAACGTCATCCCCATCAGAGATATGGAAAGCATCTCAACTTATCTTCATCAAACAATCATCAGCGATTAAATGCCAAACCATTGGAGTCAACACCAGGATAGGCATCAGCAATGATCGGTAAAGGTAAAGCAATTTGCAAAAACATTTTAACATTTCTAAATTGGTACAGACCTCACTCCAAACCAAAAGAAAAAGAAAAAATTTCTTCAATAGGTTCTACAGTTGCTGCCTTACCATCGGCAGGTTCTACAGATGGCTTCGGAGTTTGAAGAAAAATCCTTCCTCCACATTCCTTAGAATAGGAATGATTTTGCGAGCGCGCTAGCAACCTTGGCCTCCTTGATTAACATACATGACAAGGAAGACATGCCAACCCACACATTTTCCCAACAAAAAGCTCCAGCCTATTGGAATTACATTGAAAAGTATCGAATGACCTACCTCCCATCCAGCATCCTTGGTATCAATATATCAAGAAGTACTTACGAGATGGATCTACACCCGCTGAGGCGAGCCCGACTGAGAAAAGGCAGATCCATCAACTTGCTATAAAATTCTACCTGAGCGGAGATGCACTGTACGAAAAAAGATGCAGAACGATGTCTCCTCATATGTTTGGACGAGGACCAAGCATAGAGGCTATGGATGAAATACATGGGAAAGTATCTGGCCCACAAATGAGTGGCCTTTTACTTGTAAAGAAGATCTTACAACAGAAAAGTTCGACTACGGCAGTTCAAACAACACGACTTGGTTTGAAGAAGATCATTGACAACCAAGCTCAGTCTAAAGGAAAATTCGCTCCAAACTGGGAAAGCCCGTTTATTGTAAATGAGGTATTGACAGGAGGCGCTTTCAGATTACAAGAAATAGAAGGATATGAATTTCCGTAACTCATCAATTCAGAAACCGTGAAACGGTACTATGTCTGAGGTTACCATCAAACAAACATCCTGGTTTTGGATCATCAGATCACCAATCATTTCACGTTCTTTAATCCTCACTACATATAGCCTTTCCTTTTTACCCACTTGCCCCTCAGGGAAAAACATACTTTTCAAACCAGCAGCCTGGTTTCACTTCATTTCACACCTTTAATTTATCCCGTACATGGTATTAAAACTTTTCATCTGCAATTCGCCTTGTACATGGGTGAACTACGTCGACCTGATCTCCCTAATACACGGGAGTACGTAGGCAGCCATGCTATATGGTCCAGTCTCACCATAGAAAAAACAAAAATAGACACACTCCTATCCATAACCACATCTAGAAACAAGTCCCAAGACACCAAAGATCGTAGGGAATACACACAGATTGACGATCCATTCTGAAAATCCTGAGACATCTCACTGTCTATCCATCAAGGAGGAGTTCAGAATACATCCAGATCACAAAGTCCTGGAGAAATAAGCGAATATCAAGCAAGTAGCAAGGCACAACTAAAAGGAAAGTGAATCAACATATATTTCCCTGCCACATATAATGCTGTTTGATATATACAATGTGTACTGTACATGATAAAATGGCTAAGCTAGTCTGTGTAGGAAAATACAAGCCCATCTACAAATCAGTTTATATGCGGGCTATCAAGTCCAACATGGATTCCATCTCAGAAGAAGGAGGTAACACTATGATCTCCAACCCAAGGGTTTCTACACGAGCCAACAGATCCACTGCCAACTATATGTGATATCTCGGGTGGATATAACGTCATCCCGCTCAGCAACAATGATATCCCTATGAGTTAGAGCATCATCTCTCTAACAAAGCGACATCTTTACCAGAAGGAGCTGTCAACATCAAAGCCCGTATCCACTACCTATTCACCAGATGGTACAGATGTAAAAGCCTCTTGCGATCTTGGCGTCTTATCAGCTCATCTATCAAAGCAACTATCCTAGATAACAAGCGAGGCTGGGGCAATTTCAAAATTGGCAACAACCGGATATTGGATCCCTTACAACAAGATTGGGGGCAATCTCGGAAGCAGCGACAACTTAACACTGGGGCATTTATCAATCATCCTAAAATGGAAAATGCACCAACTAGCGCCCTCAGCATGGTCCATCATCATCTCAATGGCGATTCAGATATTATTCACTCAAGACTTCATCAACAAAGAGAGTTTCTCATATGAACCCTCAGCATCAACATGCGAAAGGACTGGGGCATTTTTCTAATTCCAAGAAATGGAAGGAGTTTAAGGCGAGATCAAGCTTCTCATCAAAAAGAAAGGGGTGAACTCCTTAAAGAAATCATAGCGACGTAAGCGTGCCCCTACGAAAGAAGGGGAAACTTCTCAAAAAAAAGTTCTCAACTTAGAAGCAGAAGGTCAACAACGAAAGGCCTAGAAAATGAAATCTAAACCATCAACATGCGTTAAGTCCACACGAGTTGAGGCCTTTACACCGAAGTTCCAATCTGGGCAGTGAAAGAATGAGTTACAACCCCCAGGGATGTCAGCGGAATTCAAATCATCAGTTCACCCGGATGGCAAATCAAGCGCTCAAGGAAATGGCGCACAAACACCCAGCAGCGAAAGGAAACTCCAAATCACCTCAAAAAAGATGAGACATCTGGTGGTTGTCATCAATCTAACGTAACAACAGGCGAAGTCTAGTGAAGTAATTCGTGGAATATTACTTCAGCGAAGGTATCGGAAGATCTGGTATTATAAACCATTGCCATCAATACATCACGACATCAACACAGTTCAGCGATGAAAGCTTCGTATACCACCGTTCGAGTGGGAACCGAAAAAGTTTGGCGATCAGCAGGATAGTCACCATTGCAAACTACAGGTGAATACATCAGGAGGGTCTGGTGATTTCAGAACGTCATCCCCATCAGAGATATGGAAAGCATCTCCACTTATCTTCATCAAACAATCATCGGCGATTAAATGCCAAACCATTGGAGTCAACACTAGCATAGGCATCAACAATGATTGGTAATGGTAAAGCGATCTGCGAAAACATTTTAACATTCATCATAACATTCATTACATTACGATTTGCGATATACGATTTGCGATATACGATTTGCGATGTGATATGCGATGTGCGAATTGCGATTTGCGATATGCGACTTGCGATGCGATATGCGATGTGCGAATTGCGATGTGCGAGTTACGAAATGCGATTTAGCCAAATGTGAAAAGCGAAGTGTGAAGTGCGAAGTGCGAAATACGATGTGCGATTTGTGAACTGCGATTTACAAAAATATTTTGACATTTATCATAAACATATATTACATTGTGATTTACGTCATTAGAAATACCTTGTCATATTTTCAAGTGTCTACTAATCTTTATCATGACCATTCCATTGCATTGCATGAACATGATAAAGAGGGGCATCTGTAGACACTCAAAATTTCATTTTCCTGTTATTGACTATGCAGGAGGGGAAAAACATCTTTTTCACACTCTGGAGATAACCCTGGAGAACTACAACATCAATTTTAACCCCGAAGATAGCCACGGGAGATCCAGTTTCCAACCCCGAAGATAACCCCAGGAAAATAGTTACCAACCCCAGAGATAACCCCGGGAAAATTAGTTTTACCCCTGGAAATAGCCCCGGGGGATCAAGATCAAAGCTTGGAGTTAGCCCCAGTAAAGTCAACCTCAGAGATAACCCTGAGGATAGTCAAAGTTAACATCAAGTCAACCTTAGAGATAATTCTGAGAAAATACTGCTACAACTTTGCGAAAATCGGAGATAACCCCAGGAGGGGCAAAATGGTCATTTTGCCAACTCAACTTCAACTCACATCAAATCAACTCATGTCAACTCAAAATACTTCAATAGAAGTCCCACAAGAAACATATCTTAATTTTCAAGCGTAAACTACAAAAAACAGCTCAACGGACTGCCTGACAGAAACCCGGGAATGCCATTTCTGTCATGGAACCATCTTCCTAGAATCAAAAAAGGGCAAATCCTATGTCATTGTGTATCTCTCAGAAAGATCTTTCCATAATGATATGGCACGCTTCCATCGGACTCCCGGATTAAAAGTTATGAACGACCGAGCGAACAACGCGTTATCCGAATGTACAAACTTCGACACGGCAGGACCCACACTACCCGGGGCACCCCGGGTAGCTGCAGGTACACCTGCTACTAGGTACCGCAGGTAGACCTGCGGGTCCCCCCTCTATAAATAGAGGGCTTAGGGTGGCCATTTTGTAACAGAAAAAGGCGAGGAAGCCCTGCACAATTTGCACTGCACTCACCCCATGCATTATACTTTCCCCTTTTAAACACCTGTGAGCTCATATATAGCCCTTTTGTACCTATAAAAGTCAGTGTTTACCCACTCTAAAGATATAGAAGTCTTCTTTAGCAGTCAGCTTTAAGTCTTCTCACACACTTTAGAGTCTTTCTCTTTATCTTTGCATACACCCTTCTACACGTTGAGAGTCGTGCTGCTTGCTTTTGCCTCCGTGGTTTCATTTCAGTCTATATATATATATATATATATATATATATTGACTAACATTATTGAGTTATGCCTCGATTGAGCCTAGACTTCGGTCTGGAGCGTTTACTGCTTTAATATATATATATATATATATATATATATATATATATATATATATATATATATATATATATATAATCAGGATCCTGTCCGAGAGTCCGGACAGGTCCTAAAATGCGGACCAAATTTTTTTTTTTGCTTTTTTTTTTGAAACAACTAAAAAAAAAAATTTATGGAACTGAAATTTTTCCATAATACAGTGTTTTGGGTGTGTTTTTAATACCTATACCAACCAATGTATGTACAGTCTGCCCAGACTGTATAGAAATGTTATGGTATAGGCATCCAAATAAAGCCCAAAACACTGTATAATGTAAAAATTCCAATTCCATAATTTTTTTTAGTTGTTTCAAAAAAAAAAAGCAAAAAAAAAAAAGGTCCGGATTTTAACAAAATCCGGGAGTCCGGACCTGATCCGGACTCTGTATATATATATATATATATATACATACTGAAATGAAACCACAGAGGCAAAAGCAAGCAACACGACTCTCAACGTGTAGAAGGGTGTGTGCAAAGATGAAGAGAAAAACTCTAAAGTGTGTGAGAAGGCTTAAAGCTGACTTCTAAAGAAGACATCTATATCTTTAGAGTGGGTAAACACTAACTTTTGTAGGTACAAAAGGGTTAATATATGAGCTCACAGGTGTTTAAAAGGGGAAAGTACACTTCATGGGCTGAGTGCAGAGCAAATTGGGCAGGGCTTCCTCGCATTTTTCTCTTCCAAAATGGGCTGCCCAAGCCCTCTATTTATAGGTATTTTAGCTGAAGGTGTACCTACAGCTTCCCGGGGTGCCTCGATCAGTGTGGGTCCCGCCGTGTCAAAGTACGTACATTCGGACAACGCGTTGTTCGCTCGGTCGTTCATAACTTTCAATCCGGGAGTCTGATGGAAGCATGCCATACTATTCCGGAAAGCTCTTTTTGAGAGCTACAAAATGACATATGATTTGACCTTTTTTGATTCCAAGAATATGGGTCCATGACCAAAATGGAATTCCCGAGTTTCTGTCAGGCAATCCGATGAGCAATTTTGTGTAGTTTGTGCTCCAGAGTTAAGATATCGCTCTTTTGGGACTTCCTCTGAAGTATTTTGAGTTTAAATTAGTGTATTTGATTTAAAGTGAAGTTAAGTTGGCAAAATAACCATTTTTCCCCTCCCGGGGTTATCTCCAATTTTCGTGCAGTTGTAGTAGTCGTTTCTCAGGGTTATCTCTGAGGTTGACTTGATGTTGACTTTGACTATCCTCAGGGTTATCTCTGAGGTTAGCTTGACCTCTCGGGGTTGGAAACTGGATATCCTGGGGCTATCTCTGGGGTTGGAATTGATGGTGTCATCCTCCAGGGTTATCTCTGGAGTGTGAAAAAGATGTTTTTGTCCTCCTGCATAATCAGTAACAGGAAAACAAAATTTTGAGTGTCTAAAAATGCCCCTCTTTATCATGTTCATGCAATGCAATGGAATGGACATGATAAAGATTAGTAGACACTTAAAAATATGACAAGGTATTTTCAATTATGCAAATCGCAATGTAATGAATGTTTATGATGAGTGTTAAAATGTTTTTGCAAATCACAGTTTGTAAATCGCACATCGTATTTCGCACTTCAAACTTCGCTTTTCGCATTTGGCCAAATCGCACTTCGCAACTCGCACATCGTTTTTCACATATCGCATCACAAATCACAAATTACAAATCCCAATGTAATGAATGTTATGATGAATGTTAAAATGTTTTTGCAAATTGCTTTACCTTTATCGATCATTGCTGATGCCTATGCTGGTGTTGACTCCAATGGTTTGGCTTTTAATCGTTGATGATTGTTTGATGAAGATAAGTTGAGATGCTTTCCATATCTCTGATGGGGATGACATTCTGAAATCACCAGACCCTCCTGATGTATTCGCTGGTAGTTTGCAACGGTGCCTTTCCTGCTGATCACCAAACTTTTTCGGTTCCCATTCGAATGTTTGATGTTGTAGATTTCCTCAGTTGGACCTTTCGTTGTAGGCCTTCTGCTCCTGAGTTAAGAACTTTTTGAGAATTTTCCCCTTCTTTCGTAGGGGCACGCTTATGTCGCTATGATTTCTTTCGAACTTGGAATTGGAAAAATGCCCCAGTCCTTTCGCATGTTGTTATTGGGGATTCATATGAGAAACTCTCTTTGTTGACAAAATCACGAGTTTATAATATCTAAATCACCATTGAGATAATGATGGACCATGCTGATGGCGCTGACTAGTGCATTTTCCACTTTAGGATGGTTGATAAATGCCCCAGTGTTGAGTTGTCGCTGCTTCAGAGATTGCCCCCAATCTTGTTGTAAGGAACCCAATATCGGTTGTCACCAATTTAGAAATTACCCCAGCCTTGTTTGTTGTCTGGGGTAGTTGCTTTGACAGATGGGCTGATAAGAGGCTGAGATCGCAAGAGGCTTTTACATCTGTACCATCTGGTGAACAGGTAGTGGATGTGGGCTTTGATGTTGATAGCTCTTTCTGGTAAAGATGTCTCTTTGTTAGAGAGATGATGCTCTAACTCATAGGGATATCGTTGTTGCTGAGCGGGATGACGCTATATCCACCCGAGATATCTCATGTAGTTGGTAGTGGATCTGTTGACACGTGTAGAAACCCTTGGGTAGGAGATCACAGTGTCAGGCATCCCTGACAGCATTTGCTGTTGGCAGTAAATCCAACAGAATCTTGACATGTTCTGGCGATACCAACCATGAAAGGGCAATGTTATCAAAGAGGTTAGATGATGGAATATGTTATACACATCCTCAAACAGATCAAGCTTTATCCCCACAGATCTCTTGCAAATAAGAGGTACCTCTTCGGGATCAAGTCGTTACCAAGAACACGGGAATTTGGTTATAAATCCAACATCAACATCCTAACAGATTTGTTTTACACATCAAATCTGGTCAGTATTGCCAATCCCCAATGGTAGCCGCAGGGATCCAGCAATCATCCCCAGCGTGTCGGACTACAACCCCATACATACGAATCATACATTTGCATCATGTTGTTATCCATAGTACCACGTTCATCTTGTTACATTTCAAGTGTTTAGGATTCTTTATCCTACCCATGCATCTCCATGCATGAGTATGATAAAGAGGAGCATCTGTAGACACTCAAAATTTTCTGTACTACTGTTACTAACATTGCAGGAGGACAGATTCGTTTTTTAAGAGAAAACCCTGAAAGACGATCCAAATCCATGCTGGATACTACCGGAAGTTCAGCATCAACTCCGAATCGCAATCTGGGAGTAACAAATTCAACCTCGGAGATAACCCCGAGGCATGCAGATACAATACCAGAACACACACCGGAGAAGACCGATTAATCTCGGAGATAACCCTGAGGTATCCAGTCTCAGTCCCAACCATGGGAATAGCCACTAACCTTGGTGATAGCCCCAAGGAATGCAATTTTGGCGATAACCCCAAAAATGCTTGTTTCAAATGTAACCAGCTTCAATCTCGGCGCTCACAACGAGATACACTGCACAAACCCGACAATAACATCGGGAAGACAGGCACACCTCAAAGATGACAATGAGGGCTTTCAACAATTGCTGCAGTCCAATCTCAGCGAAGTCTGAGCAACGTCTGCTTTATCAGCCCAATCCAGCGATAACACCGGTGAAGGGCAACATCGTCATCACGTCAACATAATGCCACGTCACGTCTCTACGCAACAATGTCCCACAAGACTAACCAATCCCGAGTGACTATTGTTCGGGGTAACGGATGAAAGTTGAAGCTTGAAGATCAGAGGGCGTCGTCCCATCTTCAATGACTTCGTACAAACTCTAATACCATGCCATCGTACAACTCTCGACAACGGCGGTCCGAAATAGGTCATGTATACCTCAAACGGATGCTCGGATTGCACTTCTGAAAGTTCGAGTGGACATTACAGTGCCTGAGTGCACGTACTTCTAGACGACCCAACCCAACAAATTTGGGCCCACCCAGGTTGCCTCTGGTACACCTAGGGCTCAGCCGCAGGTACACCTACAGCTAAAATGCCTATAAATAGAGGGCTTGGGCAGTCCATTTTGGAAGAGAAAAAGGCGAGGAAGCCCTGCCCAATTTGCTCTGCACTCACCCCATCTAGTGTACTTTCCCCCTCTAAACACCTGTGAGCTCATATATAGCCCTTTTGTACCTACAAGAGTCAGTGTTTGCACACTCTAAAGATATAGAAGCCTTCTTTATCAGTCAGCTGTAAGCCTTCTCACACACTTTAGAGTCTTTCTCTTCATCTTTGCACACAACCTTCTACACGTTGAGAGTCGTGTTTCTTGCTTTTGCCCGGACTTCGGTCCGTGGTTTCATTTCAGTCTGTATATATATATATATATATATATATATATATATATATTTACATATATATTGACTAACATTTTCGAGTTATGCCTCGATTGAGCCTAGACTTCGGTCTGGTGCATTTACTGCTTTAATATATATATATATATATATATATATATATATATATATATATATATATACTTATATATATTAACTGTGTGTCGAACTTTGTTCGATGAGCCTAGACTTCGGTCTGGTGCATTTACTCACTTTTATATATATATATATATATATACTTATATATATGAACTGTTGTCGGACTCTGTTCGATGAGCCTGGATTTTACATCTGGTGCGTTTACTCGCTTTTATATATATATATATATATATATATATATATATATATATATATATATATATATATATATATATATATACACACTTATATATATGAACTGTTGTCGGACTCTGTTCGATGAGCCTGGATTTTACATCCGGTGCGTTTACTCGCTTTTATATATATATATATATATATATATAAAAGCAATAAACGCACCGAATGTGAAATCCACAGTTCATATATATAAGTATATATATATATATATATATATATATATATTTTATCCCACCTGGAGTTTACTTCGTGGTGGTTGATCGCTTTTACAGCTTTCTTTACATTTCATCCCGCTTGGAGTTTCCTTCGTGGCGGTTGACCGTATTTACAGCCTTATTTACATTCTGTCCCGCCTGGAGTTTCTTTCGTGGCGGTTGACCGTATTTACAGCTTTATTTATATTTCGTCCCGCCTGGAGTTTCCTCCATGGCGGTTGATAGCTTTTAACAGCTTTATTTACATTTCTGATCCCCCATGGAGGTTCTTCGTGGTTGGTGATCCTGTCTGTATATATATATTTACATCTTTTATATATATACCTGCTTACTGCTTTCATATAAACTGTAGTATCTTGTGCGCCTAGGAATCACGTGATCACAGATTCATTCCATTGAATCTAGATTCGGTTCCCGTGATGGATATTTTCAGCTTTAAGCAGCTTGTAAATTATTCTGCGGTGTCTGAATTTTCTCAGATGGTTTCCATACCCACGAGGAAGTCGGCATTATTTTGTATATTATTTTCATATGGATGCCTCGTATTCGTAAAATAAATTCAATCAAGCCGATCACTTAATAAAATGGGAGTGTAAAAGGTCTTAATTAGTATTGAGCATCAGGGTTTAAAAAACCTTTTTTATAAAACATCATTGCCATACCTTGCTAAAAACTGAATTTTTACATAAATTCAAACCTCGTGTATATAGGTTCGAACGAGGCATCACACTACTTCCAAATAACAACACATTGACCCACACACACGCATATTCAGATAATAGTTTCTTGAAAAGAGGCAGTCACCGTGGTAACACGGATGTCGGGGGGTGCCTAACACCTTCCCCTTGCATAACCAAGTCCCTGGACCCTAATGAATCTCGGTTTCACCGACCCGTTTAGCAATGTCACATCACTGGGTCAATGTGCAAACCTTTTCTCAGTTGTATTGGTACAACCATTTAAAAAACCAACTGGCAACTCTTAACAGTCCATCTTCGACATTATACATGTCGGACCTTTTACACTTGTTTTTTTAAACAAATCTCACCTAAAATGAGAACACCAAAGAACAAGTAACGGAAAGGGACATCTAAAAATTCCGACGTCGACACCTCTTCATGAATTTTTTTAATCAATTCTAGCAGAAGGAGATCAAGTTATCAAATAATAGGTTGTGTTGACTACCTCAATCCAAAAACTCTTGGGCAAACCTGCATTTAACTTTATAAATCTGTCACATTCCAACAAAGTTATGTTCATCATCTTTTCAACCCCATTATGCTTTAGAGTTCTTTTAATTGTGAAGTGCCCGATACCTTCATCATTGCATAACTATTGGATTGACCTATCCTTGCACTCCATGCCATTATTTGAACTAAAATACTTCAGCTTCTTTCTGGTCTGGTTTTATACTTTAACTTTCCATTGCTTAAAGTGTTAGAGTTTATGCACTAGAGGCCAATTATTTGATATAATTGCTTAACATTTTGATATTATATTTGATTGAATAAATGAATGATTATTATTATGGTTTTATTTACTGCGTTATATAAATTTTAACATACTAAAATTCCTTAGAATAGTGATACAAATTATATAGTTTTAAGTGTGTGACTTGAACATGAGATTATATAATTACAATTAGTATCATTGCTCTTAAATGTCCCTAGTCGAGTATCATTGTTGATGGGACAACAATGATGCATTGAGACTAGTATGTGGATTGAATGATGACCAAATCATATTGGTCATAAATATAGGAGATATTAAGTCAATGTATAGGTACGTGTTAGAGAACGATGTATTGGACAGACCCACCATGAGAATTCTATATAGAGCATTATGCAAAGTGTGACGCCCCCAAACAGGTATACAACACCCATTCTGAGTCGCCAAATACATGGTACATAAAGCGAACTACAACTTCAATAATATAAATGTTGTGTGAAATACGACAATACATACTGTGAGTTTAAATACAAATATTGTCTTCTAGACAATATCCACACGCAAATAAGTCCTCATTATAATTATTCAAACACTATTTCACAGAAAAAGTGAGGACTGCTAAAACATCTTTCTAGAAACCTCACTCCATACCCCGACTCGATCCTGCTATGTTCTCACCTCCTGAGAAGAAAAATAGAACAAAAAGGAAAAGGGTGAGCTCAACTAGCCCAGTAAAGAATATTATGACTAAGATAACATACAACAAATTATCGTTAGTCTTCAACAGGGAAAAATCTGATAGAATACAATAGACAACAAGTTTTAGATCAACAACTACAGCGGAAACATCAATCCATTAGAAGAGTCACGTAGAGGATGAATTCTACTATCTTCTAATATTTAAGAGTCCATCATCAATATTTTATTCCTGTAACAACAATCAATATACATCTTTAATCATCTTTGCACTACAGGCCAAAGATATTCATTTATATCACCGGTTGGTCATGTTCATCTCAACACCTGTTCATCTTTGCACTACCGGCCAAAGATATTCATCAGTTTAATCATTCATCTTTGCACTACAGGCCAAAGATATTCAATAATACCGTCATTAAGGACTGAGGATAATGAAAAATATTTTTAAGAACGAATCAGTGAGATAGAAGGACAAATATTAGGGATTCGTATAACAGTTTATCCAAGATCAATAATACTTCATAATAGCCAATTTTGAAGAAGAATTCAAAAATAACGATCAAAACATGGATACAATCAAAGATAGTAGCCAAAATAGACATCTTAGACAAAAGAAAAATTTTCATTTTTCGGTGAATAGTGTCGTATTCGTGAATAGTGTCGTATACGTGAATAATAACCCCGACACAACAAGTTCCAAATTTGATAAAAGTTCAACCAATATTTTGGCATAATGATATTGAAGAAAATAATATCATTTGCGAAAGAAATAACATCCCTTACCTCAAAATAACCGTACTTCTGACTGAATTTCGGTATAGTGCTGACAGAAACTCGCACCGTATAGCAACACTCAAAGTATACTCACAAGAATACGCTCGATAATATATAGAGAGAAAGAGAGAAAAATTTGTTTCTGGTGTGATTTTCAATTCTAACTTAACCCTCTATTTATAGGAAAATGTTAGAACGCCAAAGGAGACTAAATTAATAAAATATTAATATTTACCAAATATTCAAGCCCACCACCAAGGAATCTGATTTTAGCATTTCCCACATGCCCACCTTCTAGAAAAAAAATAAAATAAAAACATTTTTGAAATAAAAAAATAATTAAACTTTCAAAAATCAATTATTTCGAAACTACGGAACTTTAATAATTCACAAAAAATAGCCCCTTTGTCAGAAAATTCGAATCTCGCGACTTTTTATAGGAATTTCAATTCTCTACAACTTTACAGAAGAAAATTTTTCCAAATTTCAAACAAAAATTATCCGAAATCCACAAACGGATGATTTTTAATTCTTCCAGTCCGACAAAATACTGATAAAATACCTCAGCATTAATTCCTTCAATTATATCCACATAAATAATATATTCATCAATTATATCCACATCAAATAATATTTCCATATCATATGAATCAATAATTAATTATTCTTAAATAATATTACAGAATCACAATTATGACAACTAGGCCGTTCCCAGGAAAGAGGGGGCTTTTCAATAAAGATTTCTCCATACTGGCGTGCAATTAGATGACCAAACCTCTACTTGACAGAACTTTCTAGACATTGCAAATAATATTATCTAATAATATTATACAAATAATATGAATTATTGATATGATAATGAGAAATATTGTGCAGTGATAATTATTGAAACAATAATATAAACTAACAATGCAGCAATTATTGAATCAATATAATAGAATAATGAACAGTAACTACTGTAACAATTACTGAGTAGTGCCTTCTTACGTACGAATTAATAATTCAACAATACTGTGCAATACCGTGTGCTACTATGCAACCACGCGTATTACTATATTTTAACCACCAGGTAACCCAACAGTGTTAACGGTAACAATTTACGCCGTTATTTATAAAACTCAATCTTTGTCGTTTTCTTTCATCCAACCATTTTCTGGTATGGGGTCCACAAATGGCTGCGCCGTCGTACGAATATTCCCCGACAAAAAGAATATTCCACGACCAAACGAATATTCCCCGACAACAATGATTATTTTATAACCACTTATTTATTTTGCAAAATTTTCACATTTCACCCATAACCAAAACATTATATCAAATTAACCCTTATTAATTTAGAATAATGAATAATGGAAAATTTGATTTTATTTATAATAAGTTGGGGTCTTACACGAAGTGCCATTAGCGATTCTCATAGTGACAATGATGTAATGATCCTCTGACCTGAAATCACTATATTACTACACGGGAATTTATGTACTTTGATATCATCAAAGGTCACCTTTAATAAAGTGGACTATAAAGGTGATTATTGGGTATATTATGAATCATGTGAGGAATATGAGTGATCTAGAAGGAATTTAACCGTATTTCTGACTGAATTTCGGTATAGTGCTGACAGAAACTCGCACCGTATAGCAACACTCAAAGTATACTCACAAGAATACGCTCGATATTATAGAGAGAGAAAGAAAGAAAACTTTGTTTCTGGTGTGATTTTCAATTCTAACTTAGCCCTCTATTTATAGAAAAATGTTAGAACGCCAAAGGAGACTAAATTAATAAAATATTAATATTTACCAAATATTCAAGCCCACCACCAAGGAATCTGATTTTAGCATTTCCCACATACCCACCTTCTAGAAAAAAAATAAAAAAAAACATTTTTGAAATAAAAAATAATTAAAATTTCAAAAATCAATTATTTCGGAACACCGGAACTTTAATAATTCACAAAAATAGCCCCTTTGTCAGAAAATTCGAATCTCGCGATTTTTTATAGGAATTTCAATTCTCTACAACTTTACAGAAGAAAATTTTTCCAAATTTCAAAAAGAAATTATCCGAAATCTACAAACGGATGATTTTAATTCTTCGAGTCCGACAAAATACTGATAAAATACCTCAGCATTAATTCCTTCAATTATATCCACATAAAATAATATATTCATCAATTATATCCACATCAAATAAATATTTCCTTATCATATGAATCAATAATTAATTATTCTTAAATAATATTACAGAATCACAATTATGACAACCAGGCAGTTCCCAGGAAAGTGGGGGGATTTTCAATAAGGATTTCTCTTTACTGGCGCGCAATTAGATGACGAAACCTCTCCCTGACAGAACTTTCTAGACATTGCCAATAATGCAATCTAATAATATTATTTAAATAATATAAATTATTGATCTGATAATGAGAAATACTGTCCAGTGACAATTATTGAAACAATAATATAAACTAACAATGCAGCAATTATTGAATCAATATAATAGAATAATGAACAGTAACTACTGTAACAATTATTGAGTAGTGTCTTCTTACGTACGAATCAATAATTCAACAATACTGTGCAATACCGTGTGTTACTGTGCAACCATGCGTATTACTATATTTTAACCACCAGGTAACCAACAGTATTAACGGTAATAATTTACGCCGTTACTTATAAAACTCAATCTTTGTCATTTTCTTTCATCCAACCGTTTATCGGTATGGGGCCCACAAATGGCTGCGCTGTCGTACGAATATTCTCCGACAAAAAGAATATTCCACGACCAAACGAATATTCCCCGAAAACAATGATTATTTTATAACCACTTGTTTATTTTGCAAAATTTTCACATTTCACCCATAACCAAAGCATTATATCAATTAACCCTTATTAATTTAGAATAATGAATAAAGGAAAATTTGATTTTATTTATAATAAGTTGGGGTCTTACACGAAGTGTCATTAGCGATTCTCATAGTGACAATGATGTAATGATCATCTGACCTGAAATCACTATATTACTACACGGGAATTTATGTACTTTGATATCATCAAAGGTCACCTTTAATAGGGTGGACTATAAAGGTGATTATTGGGTATATCATGAATCGTGTGAGGAATATGAGTGATCTAGAAGGAATTTAACCGTACTTATGACTGAATTTCGGTATATTGCTGACAGAAACCCGCACCGTATAGCAACACTCAAAGTATACTCACAAGAATACGCTCGATAATATAGAGAGAGAAAGAGAGAAAACTTTGTTTCTGGTGTGATTTTCAATTCTAACTTAACCCTCTATTTATAGGAAAATGTTAGAACGCCAAAGGAGACTAAATTAATAAAATATTAATATTTACCAAATATTCAGCCCACCACCAAGGAATCTGATTTTAGCATTTCCCACATACCCACCTTCTAGAAAAAAAATAAAAAAAACATTTTTGAAATAAAAAAATAATTAAACTTTGAAAAAATCAATTATTTCGAAAACTACGGAACTTTAATAATTCACAAAAAATAGCCCCTTTGTCAGAAAATTCGAATCTCGCGGCTTTTTATAGGAATTTCAATTCTCTACAACTTTACAGAAGAAAATTTTCCAAATTTCAAACAAAAATTATCCGAAATCCACAAACGGATGATTTTTAATTCTTCCAGTTCGAACAAATACTGATAAAATACCTCAGCATTAATTCCCTTCAATTATATCCACAATAAAATAATATATTCATCAATTATATCCACATCAAATAATATTTCCTTATTATATGAATCAATAATTAATTATTCTTAATATACAGAATCATAATTATGACAACCAAACAGTTCCTAGGAAAGAGGGGCTTTCCAATAAGGATTTCTCCATTATGGCACGCAATTAGATGACCAAACATCTACCCTGACAGACTTTCTAGACATTGCCAATAATGTTATCTAATAATATTATTCAAATAATATGAATTATTGATCTGATAATGAGAAAATACTGTGCAGTGACAATTATTGAAACAATATATAAACTAACAATGCAGCCAATTATTGAATCAATATATAGAATAATGAACAGTAACTGCTGTAATAATTATTGAGTAGTGCCTTCTTACGTAAGAATCAATAATTTAACAATAATGTGCAATACCGTGTGCTACTGTGCACCATGCGTATTACTATATTTTAACCACCAGGTAAACCCAACAGTGTTAACGGTAACAATTTACGCCGTTATTTATAAAACTCAATCTTTGTCGTTTTTCTGTCATCCAACCGTTTTTTCGTATAGGGCCCACAAATGGCTGCGCCGTCGTACGAATATTCTCCGACAAAAAGAATATTCCACAACCAAACTAATATTCCCCGACAACAATGATTATTTTATAACTACTTTTGTTTATTTTCCAAAATTTTCACATTTCACTCATAACCAAAGCATTATATCAAATTAACCCGTATTAATTTAGAATAATGAATAAAGGAAAATTTGATTTTATTTATAATAAGTTGGGGTCTTACACGAAGTGTCATTATATATTCTCATAGTGACAATGATGTAATGATCCTCTGACCTGAAATCACTATATTACTACACGGGAATTTATGTACTTTGATATCATCAAAGGTCACCTTTAATAGGGTGGACTATAAAGGTGATTATTGGGTATATCATGAATCGTGTGAGGAATATGAGTGATCTAGAAGGAATTTAACCGTATTTCTGACTGAATTTCGGTATAGTGCTGACAGAAACTCGCACCGTATAGTAACACTCAAAGTATACTCACAAGAATACGCTCAATAATATAGAGAGAGAAAGAGAGAAAACTTTGTTTCTGGTGTGATTATCAATTCTAACTTAGCCCTCTATTTATAGGAAAACGTTAGAACGCCAAAGGAAACTAAATTAATAAAATATTAATATTTACGAAATATTCAAGCCCACGACCAAGGAATTTGATTTTAGCATTTCCCATATGCCCACCTTCTAGGAAAAAAAATAAAAAAAAAGTTTTTGAAATAAAAAAATAATTAAACTTTCAAAAATCAATTATTTCGGAACTCCGGAACTTTAATAATTTACAAAAAATAGCCCCTTTGTCAGAAAATTAGAATCTCACGACTTTTTATAGGAATTTCAATTCTCTACAACTTTGCAGAAGAAAATTTTTCGAAATTTCAAACATAAATTATCCGAAATCCACAAATGGATGATTTTTAATTCTTCAAGTCCGACAAAATACTGATAAAATACCTCAGCATTAATTCCTTCAATTATATCCAA